>BQNB010025816.1:0-26293 GCA_026074375.1 Tanacetum coccineum
GATCTAAGAATGTTAGTGATCAATATTTTTAGTGAGAGAAAGAAGAGAAAGAAAGAACTAAAAAATTTCATGCAAAGAGGAATAATTTTCAGCAAGGGGTAGACTAGTATTTATAGGCAGGGAAATTTAACGGTAACTGGCGGCGGTCCCGGTGGCCCCATATATATATGGGGGCTGCCAGGCCTATAAGGGGGCCGCTCCTAGACTCCACTCCTGTTTTTGTCTTTTTGTGGTGAAGGTTGTATCTGCTATGGAACCCTCCATTTTGGGGGGAAAATTTTAAAATCAAATTTTAAATTCTTAATAAAACTTTTCTTTTAATTAGAAAATATTTTGTAAATGTATTTTTGAGAAAATACTTTTGTAGAATTAAAAGTGAGGTTTAATAGAAAAATATTTTTTTGATCACTAATCATGCTTAATGATTTTGTTTAGCCATACCTTAAGTGATCTCTAATCTTAGAAATGAAATTTCACACTTAATAATTTGTGAACGTTTATTTTTATCGTAAACGTTTTTACATTTTGTTATTATCAAAACAATGAGAGGTCAAAAAATATAAATAACGTTTTTAGACATTATTTGTATTAACAATTTATGTACTATTTTTTTTGTTTTCAGGTTGCATAATGGCTGAGGGAGATAGCGATAACCTCACCCTGGAACAATACCTTGCATTAACTCGAGGGAACCAAGCACTAGGCGTGGTTAAACTCAAAATTAAAGGCGATGTAAATTTCGAAATCAAAAGCCAATTCATGCGAGAATTGAGGGAAGACACCTTTTCCGGGAACAAAAATGACGATGCTCATGAGCATGTGGAGCGAGTCCTAGACACTGTCAGTTTGTTCAACATTCCAGGAGTGACGCACGACGCAGTCATGCTACACGTTTTCCCCATCACACTCACTGGAGCCGCAAAAAGGTGGGTGGACAGACTATCCCCAAGAACCGTCGATTCTTGGGATCTCCTTAAAAAGACCTTTATCCAAAGGTAATGTCCGCCATCCAAGACAGCTAAGCAGCTTGAAGAAATCCGTAACTTCAAGTAGGAAGGCGATGGCACATTGTACCAGGCTTGGGAAAGGTACAATGACTTGCTTTACAAATGCCCAACTCACGATATCAATAGCCATCAGAAGGTTAATATCTTCTACAATGGTTTGGGCACTATGAACCGCCAATTGCTAGACTCGTAGGGGCCAATTCCTGGCATGACACCTGCTCAAGCTTTAATAGCAATCCAGACCATGGCTGGCCACTCCTAAAAGAGGCACGACGGTTCGTCTAGCATGAATATAGATAGCAGTATTAGCTCTGAGGTAATCGCTACCATTGTAAGTAAGTTAGATATCTTAGGACGAGACATGAAGAAGCTTAAAGAAACTGTGCATGCTATTCAAGTAGGATGCCAAACTTGCAGAGGAGCTCATCTCGACAAGGAATGTCCTCTCAATAAGGAAGTAAAAAGTATGGAAGAAGTGAAATATGGCAAATTTAGACGCTCTTCCCCCTTTAGCAACAGAGCTAAATATCGCGTAGGCCCGCCTGGATACTATACACCTATAGAAAATCGACCACCTTTTGGAGAAAAAAGGCCAAGCTTGGAGGAGCTATTAAACAAGCACATTGAGGAGTCAACACGAAGGAGGGCCGAGGTGGAAGAAAGGGTAAAGAAACTTTTAGAAAGCACGGAAATTAACACACAAAACCAAAGCGCCTCTCTTAAGAATCTAGAGACCCAAATCAAGCATCTAACAAAGGTGTTTCATGCAAAAACTGCTAGTGAAGTACCCAATTCATCGGCTGGCCAATGCAAAGCAGTCCACGCCAATATAAGGCGCCAATTGACAATACGTCTTCTAATGAAACTAACAAAGCACAGGTGGCGCAGGAAGAAGATGATGTTCAAACAAAAGTCTTACCATGCCAACTTCCACCAAAAGAACTAAACCTAGGAAGTTTTACTCTTTCTTGCACTACTGAAAATCTAAATGTTTATGCTATGACAGACTTGGGCACAAGCGTTAATGTCATACCCAAATCTATGTTTGAACATTTAAAACTAGCTAACCTTAAAAAAACCAACATGCTGGTTGAAATGGCTGATATGACAATGAGGACTTGATGTGTCGTCGTGTAGGTATATTTTATGATAGTTCAAGTTTTAAATTTATATTTTGTCGACTTTACCTAAAACAACACTTTAACGAGCAGCGTACCCGGTTAGATAGAGTTTCATGGTAAGTAGGGTGTCGATTACTATCAGCAAGAACTAATCTTTTATTTTATT
This sequence comes from Tanacetum coccineum, assembly GCA_026074375.1. Taxonomy (NCBI): domain Eukaryota; kingdom Viridiplantae; phylum Streptophyta; class Magnoliopsida; order Asterales; family Asteraceae; genus Tanacetum; species Tanacetum coccineum. Next base: position 2,295 of record BQNB010025816.1, read on the forward strand.
AATATTTTGGTTAACTAAACTAAGTTAATTTAAACTATGCTAATTCTATTCTAAGTTAAACCTATGCTAAACCTATGTTAATCCTAATTCTAATGGATAAAGGGGGGGTTCAGCCTGAGAGACTGGCACAGGTTTGTAGTGACTTAGATCTACTTAAGACACAATAACACACACAAGCAAACAAACAAAAGATAGAAGAGCGATATAGCCAAATATAATAAAATTGTATTAACCATGATTAATCCAATTAGAACGTTGGTTTGTTTATTTAGTGCAGTGAATACATATCTCGAGGCGGCATATCATTCTTAAGACTTAGGCGTTACTTCTTCCTAAGACCTAGACATGTAGAAGTCTTTCCCAATTAAACGCATCCGCATAAAGCATCCTATTTGCTGATTATAATTTATTTTAGGGATTAAAGCAATGGTGATCTTGTTAACCCTAGCTCATAGATACTTTACCCACTTACTGCTTAATGGCAATTTATATACTAGTCCACTGGCCAAGTCGTTACCAATTGATTAAGAACGTACTCGTTGATCCCAAGGGTCACCTGCCGGTCCAACTAAGCTCACTAATCTAAAGGCGAAGATATGTCATTATTTGTGATCCTATTGGTCTAGATATATAAATTATTATATGGGGAGTCATCCCGACATCTAGCTAACGTGGTCAGTATCACTAGATCTAGTTGAATGATAGGTCTCATACAAAACATAAAATCAACGATAAATTAAGCATTCGAGATAAACAAACCAAACATTTAAATATTCATAATAATGGATAATACCCAAGGGTGTTAGCCCTTAAATGCCATAATCAATACAAGAGTAATAATCCAACCAAGGTAAACTAACCGAGTTAAATGAATGATACCAAAACTTGAACGATTACTAGAGTATAGGAGATTACAAAGTGTTTCCTATGGAATTAATAGCTTTGCTTGACCTCTTTTGCTCTTCTTGTCTTCTGAAAATCGACTTTTGTGGTTAAGGTATCGAAAATATGATCAAGCACACTGAAAACCCGTTTTTAGGTTTTATCTATAAGGTCTGGAATTTGGTCGATATGGAGTATCAAAAGACTTGGATACGGCGTATCGGAGGTTTCTTAGAGTAGGGACCATGTTCGATATATTCTAGAATATTTTATTACTTTAAACTGAATACGGCGTATAGACTCCTTCTAGATATGGCGTATTGATATTTATTCCTTCGTGGTCTTTTGTGAAGTGCAGGCACAGATACGCCGTATCTTCCTTGATGGATACGGCGTATAGGATGTCAGAACAATAATCTTCAAATGTCTTCGTTTAAGCAAAGGAAGTCAAGAGTCAGTATCAGTCGAATTCTTCGTATAAGCTCCAAAATGCGTCTTCCAGTTTGCTAATCTTCACCAAGAAACTCCATAATTACTGCAATTCCTCAATACAAAAGATTAAGTAACCAATTCCTTGCCATGAATTATAGGCCAAATGGGTTATTTACATGGGATAAATTATCTGCTAAAAAGTGACAATAATTGTAGAGGTCATAAAATATCCCTCACACTTTGAAGATCTCCTACTGTGTACTCAAGTAGCCTTTAGAAGTTTATAAAAATGTATCCCTAAGATTTTTTTCCGTTAAAGCCCATTATTTGATCAACCTTCAATACCTCCACCAAAACACCCTTCACAACGAAATAGGAAGAGTGACAAACACAACAATCACTTAACTCATATGTGTGAGTAACATGTAACTAATTCGTGCACATATTTCTCTGTCGTGACCAGTATTTCTTCATAGCTTGGCAAGGATATACATATCCACCACTAGAGCTAAGGAGTAATAAGTTTATAAAGGTAAAATGGGTTTTATTGATAAGGCTTAGGGTTGATCATTCTAACAATCTTTCACCAAAAGTACCACACCAACAACGCAGCTAAATCACACATACATAGCCGTAATGATGGAATAGACATGTGTGTTCGATCACATCCTCATTCGAGTTTAACCAATGGTTAGGATGAAGAATGGTATAGGGTGTGGATCTTATAACTTTTACCAAAAGTAACAAACCAACAAGGAAACTGAATCAAGCATACATAGCCGTAACGACGGAATAGACATGCATGACTCGATCAGATCCTCATTCGAGTAAAACCCAAGGTTAATGATTAGGAAGGGAAATAAATTGTTGTTAAATAAAATTCACTAAACAAATAGATTAAGTCCAAACAAATAAGGTACAAGTTGATAGACACTTTTTCTCGACCGTTACCATTATAAAGACACAACTATATACACAAACGTCTTGATCATAGATCAAAAACAACAACCTAAGTTGGCGTTCCCGTAATGGTCAACTCCTAATCATCCCATACTTTACATACTTTTACAAAGACAAGTGGCGATACCTACCACTTTATACAAAACTTTACATCGTCGATTTATAACCATCCATCAACGAATAATTGATCCTTCAAATAATTCATTTGGTTTAAGCTTTAACGAACCGGCTATCTTCAAACTTTCCTCCTCTTTTTTGTTGCGATTTTTCTAATTTTTTAGATTTTTTTACAAAACATAACTACGAATCTTGATGTAATTTCACCATCTTCACGATCATAATAACTCAGGATAATTTCCTTCATGATTCTTCATTCTTCGGATGTACCAATAATTGTGATGGTAGTAAAAGACATGAGTTTTGACTACTTTTTACATTCCCATTGCAATGTGCAAATTTCCCAACCATACCAAAGATAGAAAATGACACAAGACTCAGGAAATACATACTTTACACTTTAAGCAACTAGCAACTGATAAATGAACTTAATCTAACAGGGTAGGCTAAGGTGTAAAGGTGTAACGAAACAAATAGTTGGTGATATTCCTAAAAGATTGGCTCTACAGGTTTTTCTAGGGGTATCTTACTCTTTAAATGAGAGTAAACAAATGATTTATACAGGGGTTAACTAACCAGTGTAGTTAGTTAATAATACAACATATAAAGGCTTTTTGGGTGTAATCCTAGAAATTTACCAATTTAAACAAGTTTCTCCATCTAAATTCATAGTACTCATTATTTTGGTCTCGAATATATATATCAAGACAAGTTCTAAAGTCTACAACATCACCGGCACACTCATATTTTTGTAGAAATTGGGTAAACATTTGGAAATGGATAAGGCTGAATCCTCACAATATCTAATAAGGGTTATGTGTGCAGGTTATGTAACTAGTAATTTCACAAAAGTATGCTTTGAATTTTTTTTAAATTTAAGCATTTTAATGTGAAAAATAGGACAAGTAACGTTCTAATTCCCATCCCCCCACTTAAATTATACAACGTCCTCGTTGTATATAACAACCCACAATTTTCATCAATGTAATTATCTATCTATTAAATTAGATGCAATTTTCATCAATGTAATATCTACTTATTAAATTAAGTACAACCATTTTCACGGGAATATTTTTGCTTTATTCCACTCTCTATGTAACGTAACTTACATAGCAAACTAAACGAGCTCACGCAACAACCAATGCCAACTATAACTATGTTTATATCATGTAAACATCCTAATATATCAAGTCTATGTTCTAATATCATTTTTACCAAATACGTTATCCATTTAACATACTTTTCAAAACGTTATTTCGAAAAAAGCATTAAACATTAACGTTTATATCAAAACCCTAACTATATGTAATATTCACATACAATACAAATGATCAAGCTATCAAGGCATGTGTACAAGTGTACAATGCATATCTTTTGAATATTAATTCCCTCATAAACCTTGGTACAACTCCCTAAAGCTCAAAGTACAATTCGACTATGCATAGAATTCAAATGAGCTCATTTTCCCTCCATTTCTTTAGGAATTTTGTACCACCTTTTAAGTACATGTTACAAGCTTCCAATGCAAAATTTTCTCTTAAACCCTAACCTTAAATAGTCCTACACTAACCCTTAAACCTAAACCCTAATCATAAACCCGAAAACCCTAGCAAACCCGTTACACCCTTAAACTAGTTCATAGTTTTCAGAATCTGATCCGTTGATAAAACATAGGATCTGGGAAAAATCAATAGGCTTTGGGTATTAAGTAAAAAGACTAGATTTTAACCCTATGTCTTGTGATCATTTTTTCGGTTGACTCGACCCGATTCGATGTCGGATGAATTAGTTATATCAGAAATGGAAAAAGTGCGCAGATTCTGCACACATGTAGTAAATGGCTGTTATATCTAAATTTTTATATAGTGACCCCTAAATATGTAAAACTAAAAGTTATAGATGACTCAAATATCTAACCATGCTCACTGGTTTGAGCTTAATCAGAATTACGGTTTGTAAATGACAACCATTTTACCTGGACCGATGTTGGCTGTCCAAAAACAGCCATGACCTTTAATGATGTATCAACCAAGCACCCTCACTACCACCTTATCAATCAAGGCACCTCAATCACCTCACGCACCAAGACCACTACCACCACCTTAGCACCTTGTCATCAACCTAGCACCCTACCACCTCCATCACCACCCTTGTGCACCAAGAAAACTCTCCCTAGTAACCTCTTTTGATTTTGAACCACCACTAAGTCCTGACACATTGCATAGCAACCTCCTAAAGGCCCTCCTTAGTCACCCATGACAGCCCTTGGCCACCACACCAAGTTTACTTGGTGCCTACTTCAAGAAAACTTGGCCATTACTCCTTTTCCTACCACTATATAATACACCGCATACATACATACTCTTCAATTCATCTATAAACTCAACACACACACACCAAATGAAGCACTAAACAAGTCAAGCAAGCCTTCACCTATAAGAAGTATAAGAGAGATACAAGCCCTAGAAGCCAGCAATTGTAAAAGAGAAGCTTTGAAACTCGTTTCCTAGGCGTACGGACCAAAAACCCTAATTTTGATCCATTTTCAAGTTGTTAGTCACTCCACTTGTTCTATAAGCTCTAGCTTCATTTTAGATCTTTAATTAACTTTATTAGATCATGTGTAAGCCCTTTTGTTCAAGCCCTGAACCATAAATCCACATCACGTTTTGGTTTTTCCTAACTAATAAATAACCAAACACCCGTTAGGATTTTTTAAGCTCACAAGCTCTTTCTATAAGCTATAAGCTCATAAAATTAACCTTTTTTAGCTTATTCTAATAAGCTATAACCTGCAAAATTGATTTCTAAATCAAAAATATCAATATTATGGTTTTTGGACTAAATTCGCAAATGTTTTCATGCAAAGGGGTATATATTGTAAATTCTTGAAACTTATAACTAAAGGGGCTGAAATTGTAATTATTCTAAAGTTAAACTTCAGGGGTTGTTTTGTCATACTTGAAAATTAAAGGTTTAAAGATTTTAAAAGTTATATTAAAAGGATTAACTTTGTAAATATATATAAACCAAGGGTATATATTGCCATTTTGCATTCTTAAAGGTATAAAATGTAATATTTTTATATAAATTATAAAAATATATTTAAATATTATAAGACTCGATTTTATTAAAACCCGACACATTTGTCGTTATCATTCGTCGATCGAAACACTATAAAATCAATTATGTTATAAATATAACATAATTTATCATCCACTAGCTTTTGAAGAAACCTAAAATGATAAAATCTTATCATTTAATCTATAACGTATCACGTTACTAGGGAATTTCATGTGAGGGGTTTCATTTGGGTAGACATTTTGACGAGTTGCTGGATTTACGATTTAAAGTGTCCTAGCTCCTCAAACGTTTACTACATGACCTCTGGATTATGATAGCCCGAACAGTGTTACGATGTTTTCATAAACTAATAAACTAAATTAACGTCAATAAAGCTTTGAAGTATAATCAAACTAAGACTTGACACATATTACCTCAGGTTGCGTGACGAGGCCGTTTACTCTCATTTGAATTAAATTTCAAATCAATCAACTACCTTATCAAGGTGAGTTCATAGTCCCACTTTTACATGTTTTCTAAACTCCGTGGGGAGATACATGCTATAAACCATGAATACAAGTGTTTTCAACTGTATGCTATCCTGATGTATTATTGCCTAAGTACCTCTATTTTCCATAAGGCCCCACTATCATGAACCGTTAATTACTTGTAACCGAACGTACTGGTTGAGTAAGCGCGAATGCCGTGAATAGATCTATTGGGACTGAACTTCCCCGTCCGGGTAGGTAACAACGCACTACCATGTCAAACGGACGCATTTCATTTGAGTAACTCCGAGTGTTTAGCAAAGCACCGTCCTTCGGGCAACAACTTATGAATAAAACATTTACTTAAGGCTCGGTGTCACGACTTAGTGGCAATAAGATAATATTGTTTTTTTTCCCTTGATAATTGTATTCGTTGCAATTATTACACTTTCAATAACTTGTATTCTACTATTACATTAACAAACCTGTGAATTTCACTCAACCGTTGTGTTGACCCTTTTAGCATGTTTATCTCAGGTAATTGAGCAAATATGGCATGGAGTGGCATTGGACTTGAGGACGTCTAAACCTGTTATCATTCAACTTTATATTTTGAAATGTATTTTGGGACCTCCGTTTATAAAAACTCTGATGAATAATGAATGATAACTTATCTTTTAAAAACGTCTCTTTTGAGTCGTTTTCTATTATTGTGACTATGATTCATGAAGTAATACCCCAAATTAGCTTCCGCTGCTATATGTCAAATATCGGGGTGTTACAGATTGGTATCAAGAGCCGCGGTTATAGAGAACAAGGTTAAAACCTTAACTATAACTACTTTTTCTATCCAAGAAAGTCCTCCGTGCCACTGCATTTCCCGAATAGTATGTAAATGATACATAACTATTATACTATTATATAAATAACTTATGTTATTTTATACTGGGTTGTTTCAGAAATATGTCTTCAAACACTCCCGACTATATCTACCCTATTATCGTCCCATCTGATTCCGATGTTGAGGATGCTTTTTCCTCTACAACTACTCCTAACTATACTCTGGCTTCACCGGACTATTCCTCAGCTTCACCGGGAAACACCTCTCCTGATCCTTCAGATGATTTATCTAAGTATCTTTTGGCCTCTCTAGCCATCTCACCTTTCCACGATGATCCGTATATGAAAGTTATGCAAGCATATAATGCTACTAGTAATGGATCACCTATTCCACCACAAGCTCCTATTGCTCCACAAACTGTTTTACCTCCATCTCCAGTGTTACCACTATCACCAATGTTTGATCCTCAAAATTTATTTCTTCCTGAAGACATTTTACCACCTAAGAAATGAGCCCGTTCTCGACCATCCTCCTCTATTTCTGTTCTACCTCAAGTATTTGAGATTGGAGAAAATTCTCATAAAATAAGTTTGGAACATCATGAGAACAATCTAAGAATTTTGAATCAACTTTTTGGACCAGTTTAGATGAGCTCTCTCTTGACCACATTGAGGAAATGGAAGGTCATGTTGACGGTCAAGTAATCATACAACAAGATTTTGACAAACTAAAAACCGAACTTCAAAAAGCTCGTGCTCAGATTGCTGGACTTCAGAGAAAGCAAATGAGACATAACGACAAGATTATTTTTTCTCGCTTTAGGATTTCTACTCTAGAACTAATCATCAAAGATATATAGGTTCACCACCAATCAGATATGAAGAGTCTTTTTGGATAAAATCCAGAGCTCAAAGAACCACAACGGGAGGACCACCAAACAACTAGACTAGATCTTTGTCATTTTACAGCTATTTGTTAGAACCAACACTGGAATGTGTGGCCTAATAAAACACGTGTTCAAATTTATTATGTAGAATTATGTAGACAAGATGTTTATGACTTAATACAGGGGTGATCCCATTATACCGCTCTTCGCTGTTTCATGAAATCAATGTCTTGGTTGTCAATCCTATATACTGGTATCGTGATAACTCCATATATTATCCGGCTTACTAGATGAATTCTCTTGCCATCCGGTTTTCTCAAATCTTTATACCCAAGTATCATGGATATTATTAATAATCAAGACGTTGAGCATAAAATTTTTGGAATCTAAGACTTCCAGATGAGTCTATCTTTGCAGAGTTAGATAACTCATTATGGATCATACTAAAACCACTGAGAAATGATCCAGTCCCTGAGAAACCTAATGAGTTAGATGCTTGTTAGAATATCCTTTCCAAAATTTTCTGTTATATCCTACAATATCAAAGAATGTGTATTTCTTTGTTAGAACTTGTACTGAATAAGTATCTAAACACAAAATAAGAATCCATACAAATGATATAGCATGACAATGACTTAATCTTATTTTGTGTAAATGTTGATAGAATGGCTCCCAAGAGGACATCAACATCGGCAGCACCAGCCATGACTCAGGCTGTCATCGGGCAACTAGTTGCTGATAGTGTTGCCAGCGTCTTAAATTTTCATCAGGGGACAACCCATAGTATTAAAGGAACCGTTACTGCTTCAAAGCCTCAAACTTTGGAGGAAGCCATTACCATAACCTAGAGGTTGATGGATCAGGTAACAAAGCACAATTCTGTGCAAGGAACCAATGATCACAAACGAAAGTTTGATGATAGAAGAACCTTCAACAACAACAACTATAGATACAACCTATAACAAATCCTCAAAAACGCCTCCCCACCCCGCAACAATGATTACAACCAACAACAGCGTACAAGGCAAGAAAACCTTCAGGGCTTGTGCTGCCACCCCCATAAAAACAAAAAGGTTTACTAGAAAACCTTACCATTTGTGGTAAAATGATGTACCCTACATCACACATAAGAATTACCTCCTTGCACTGTCAGGTGTCAGACTTGCAACAAGGTAGGTCATCTGACCAAGAACTGTAGAAGCAAAGGGCCAGCCACTGGAAGCAACCTGTAACCAGTGTCAGTAACTTGTCATGCATGTGGAGAGAAAGGGCATTACAAATATTAGAGCCCAAAAGCAAACAACAATGTCCATGGAAAAGCATACTTGATGAGGGACAATAACGCCATCCAAGATTCCGAACATAGATACAGGTACGTTTCCTACATAAACCAACATCTAGCTAGATTAATATATTGATTTCTAAGCCGATAAAATCTTCGTAATCCATCAACTCATTGCCTCTATGCTAAATATCCTAACCATGAAATATATAATATATAAAAAACATACCTTTTACGATATCGAAATGGCTAACAGAAACCTAGTAAGCACTAATACTGTTATACAGGGTTGCACTCTAATTTTGTTAAACAAACCTTTCAAAATTGATCTTATGCCGATTAAACTCGGTAGTTTCGACGTCGTCATTGGTATGGATTGGTTATCCAAGTATCATGCCAAAATTCTCTGTGAAGAAGAAAGTGGTCCACATCCAATCGACGGTGAACTTTGGATCATGCCGAGGTGGTCAAGTAAAACATGACTAAGCCTCATATCCTGTATAAAAACCGAAAGGTATATATCCAGGAGATCCATCTTTCTTCTTATTTTTCAGAATGTGTATCGATTACCGTAAGCTGAATAAACTCACCATAAAGAATCATTACCCATTACCCAGGATCAATGATTTATTCGACCAACTTCAAGGTTCGAGTGTCTACTTTAAGATCAGGTTATCATTAACTGAGAGTAAAGGACGAAGATATTCCCAAGACTGCTTTCAAAACGAGATACGGAAACTATGAATTTCAAGTAATGCCATTTGGTTTACACTAACGCGCCCTTAAACTGTTGTTCATAGGACCTCATGAACCGTGTGTACAAACCATACTTGGATAAATTTGTGATAGTGTTCATCGATGATATTCTCATCTACTCTCGTAACAAAGAAGAACATGCAAATCACCTGAGAATAATCTTGGAATTACTCAAAAAGGAGAAATTATATGCCAAGTTCTCAAAATATGATTTTTGGATCAGTATCGTGCAGTATTCCGTTGGCACACAAATTGAATAGTCAGGAATTCACAGTACTCCCGCCAAGATTGAAGCAGTTAAGAATTGGGCATCTCCTACCACACCTACAAAGTACGCCAATTCTTTAGGACTAAATCGACCAACCGCTACTATTGGAGATTTATCAAAGATTTTTTGAAGATCGCAAAGTATTTGACTGAATTAACCCAGAAAAACAAGAAGTATATCTGAGGAGAAGACCAAGAGTCAGCTTTCCAACTACTAAAGCAAAAGTTATGTGAAGCTCCAATCTTAGCATTACCAGAAGGAAACAATAATTTTGTTGTTTACTGTGATGCATCACATCAAGGCCTGGGAGCAGTGTTAATGCAAAGAGAAAAAGTTATTGCATATGCATCCCGACAACTTAAGCCTAATGAAGAAAACTATACCACACATGACCTCGAATTAGGAGCAGTAGTGTTCGCTCTTAAAATTTGGAGACACTATCTGTATGGAACAAAGTGTACTAGGTTCAATGATCATAAAAGTCTTTAGCATATTCTTGATAAAAAAGAGTTGAACATGAGACAACGCCATTGGTTAGAATTACTTACAGATTACAATTGTGAAATTCGCTACCATCCTGGAAAGGCAAATGTTGTAGTAGATGCCTTAAGCCGGAAGGAACGAATCAAACCACTCCGAGTTAGATCATTAGTCATGACTCCATCATCCCAAATTCCCATCACTAAATCCCCCAAGCCCAAAATGAAGCACTCAAAGAAGAAAACCTCAAAGCTGAGAACTTACGAGGAATGGACAAAGCATTTGAAATACGTTCTGATGGAACTCGATGTATCAAGAATCGAAGTTGGTTACCACTCTTTGGTAATCTGAGGGACTTGATCATGCATGAATCTCATAAATCAAAGTATTCCATTCACCCAAGTTCCGACAAGATGTATCAGGATGTAAAGAAACTCTATTGGTGGCCTAACATGAAGGCAATCACCGCTGAATATGTTGGTCAAAATGTTAAACATGTCTAGAGTTAAAGGCTGAATGTCAAAGCCAACCGGCATACCTGGTACAACCAGAGAATCTATATGGAAGTGTGAGAGAATAATAATGGATTTCATCACAAAACTACCCAAAACCTTACACGGACATGACACAATCTGGGTCATTGTCGATCGCCTTACCAAATCCGCACATTTCATCCCTACCCAAGAGGCAGATAGTATGGAAACCCTTACAAGGTGTGGCCTAACATTAAGGCAATCATCGCTGAGTATGTTGGTAAGTGTTTGACATACTCTAGAGTTAAAGCAGAATGTCAGAAGCCATATGGCTTATTGATACAACTAGAGATTCCTACATGGAAATAGGAAAGAATAACAATGGATTTCGTTATAAAAATACCCAGAACATCAAACAGACATGACACAATTTGGGTCATTATAGACTACCTTACCAAATCAGCACATTTTATCCCTGCCAGAGAAACGGATAGTATGGAAACCCTTACAAGGTTGTATATAAAGTAAATAGTCTCACGGCATGGAGTGCCGATATCCATCGTGACAGTCATTTCACATCTAGATTCTGGCAGTAAATGTAGAATGCTTTTGGTACTCAATTAGACATAAGTACGGCATATCATCCTCAGACTGATGGATAAAGTGAAAGAACCATCCAAACACTCGAAGACATGCTTCGAGCCTATGTTATGGATTTTGGAAAAGGATGGGAAAGACACTTACCACTGGTAGAATTTTCTTACAATAACAGTTACCATGCCGGTATTAAGGCAGTACAATTCGAGTGGAAAACGAGGAAAGCTAAACCCCTGGTACATTGGACCATTTAAGATCCTTAAAAGGGTCAGCCCAGTGGCATACAAACTTGAGCTTCCTGAAGAACTCAGTAATGTCCACAATACCTTCCACGTTTCTAATTTAAAGAAATGTCTATCTGACAAATCCCTCATTATTCCAATGAAAGAGCTTTGGCTCGATGACAAACTCAACTTTGTGGAAGAACCCATAGAAATTATGGATCGAGAAGTCAAGCAACTGAGACAAAGTCGCATCCCTATAGTTAAAGTAAGATGGAACTCTAAAAGAGGACTAGAATTTACATGGAAACATGAAGATCAAATTCGTGCAAAATATCCACATCTATTTCCAAACATCACTCCAACATCCAACTAAATCTCGGGACGAGATTTCTTTAAGGTTGGGAGACTATAACAACCCACAATTTTCCTCAATGTAATTTCCATCTATTATATTTAATAGAACCATTTTCATGGAAATATTTTTGTTTTTATTCCATCCATTATGTAACGTAACTTACATTTCCAAAGTAAACGAGCTCACGCAACTACCAATTCCAATTCCATCAACGTTTATATCAAGTAAATGTTATAATATGTCAAGTAATATATTCTAAAATCCATTTTTACCACATGCGTTATCTATTTAACGTACTATTCATAACATTTATCATAAAGCGAACTTTATACGTTAACGTTTATATCAAAACCCCGATTACATGTGATGTTTCCATACAATGTAAATGTACAAACTTATAAGGCTTGTGTACAAGGTTGCAATTCATAATATTTAAATATATTTCACTCCAAAACCCTAGTACAACCCCTTAAAGCTCTAGGTACAACCCGATAATGCATGGAATTCAAACTTAACTAATTTCCCTCCAAAATCTATAGGCATTTTGTACCACCATTCTAGCACGAGTTACAAGCTTCTTAAGCACCATAATTGAACTACATTTTCCCTCTAATACTACCCTAGCTTGTCCTAAACTAAAAACATAACCCGAAAACCCTAAACAACCCGATACCTCTAAACTAGTTTTGAACCAAGTCTAAACCAAGCAACCACCCTTTCACCACCATGCCTCCACCTCACCACCACCTTGTCACCACCTTGCTAGCGTCCTTCACCTCCTTGTCACCACCTTGTCAACTTGCACCCCAAGCAAAACCAACTCGTTACCTCCTTGGTTAGTCGAGCCCTCTCCACCTCCTAACACCTCTCCAAGCTACATACTAGCTTCTAATAGTCACTAGCTACAACCTTGGTCACCACTTCTTCCCAACTTGGCCACCACTCTGAGTTTCGGACCATATATATACACGCATACATGCATACTTTCCTAACTCACCATCTAATTGAAATACTACCTTAAATGATGACCTAGCCAAGTCTTAGAATAGATGAAAATAAGGTTTAAGCAAGTAGAAGCCAAGGTTTAAAGAATAACAAGAGGTTCTTGATTCATCTCCAAGTTTTCGAACCATATCAACCATTTTTGAACCATTTAAGCTCTTGTAAGTCCTATCACTTGTTCTATAAGCTCTTGATATGTTTTAAATCCTTTATAAGCTTTGTTTTAACCATTTGATCAAGCTTAACACTTTTAAAAACTCCTAAACCTAACCGAACCCTAAATCGACTCATTTTGAAACCCTAATCCATTCGAACCCTAAAATAAGCTAGTTTAAGCTTATTCTAGTCTTAATATGCTCTAAAGTTAAACTACAAGGGCCTGTTTTGCCAAACTCTAAAGTTAAGGGTTAAATCTTTAAAATATATATAAAGGGGTTAAAATTGTAAAATAATATATACCAAGGGTATATATTGCCATTTTTGAATTTTTAAGGGTATAAAATATATTATTTTTATATTTAATTATAAAAAAATAATAAAAATATATTTAAACAGTATAAGACTCGATTTTATTAAAAATTAAACTTCAGCCAAAAGAAGTAATTAACCTAAGTTAAACTTTAGGGGTTTGTTTTGCCATATTTGAAAGTTAAAGGTTAAATGTTTTAAAAATCATATAAAAGGATTAAATTGTAATATATATACCAAGGTATATAATTGTCATATTCATAATCTTAAGTGTATAAAATGTAATATTTTTTATATTAATTTGTAAAAATATATTTAGAAATTATAAAGACTTGGATTTTATTAAAGCCCGACACATTTGTCGTTATCATTCGTCGATCGAAACACTATAGAACAATTATGTTATACATGATTTATCATCCTCTAGCTTTTGAAGAAGCTTAAAAAGATAAAACCTTATCATTTAATCTATAACGTATCCACGTTTACGTAGTAAGAGTTTCATGTGAGGGATTTCATTTGGGTATACTATTGACGAGTTGCTGATTAACGATTTAAATTTTCTAGCTCCTCAAACGTTTACTACATGACCTCTGGATTATGATAGTCCGAATAGTGATACGATATTTTCACAAGTTAATAAACCAAATGAATATTTACGTTAAACTTTATGAAATAAAGTTGAAACAATCAAACTAAGACTTGACATATTACCCCAGGTTGCGTGACGAGGCTGTTTACTTCCATTTGAATTAAATTTCAAATCAATCAACTACCTTCAAGTGAGTTTTATAGTCCCACTTTATATGTTTTTCCAAATCCTGTGGGGGGGATACATGCTATAAACCATGAATACAAGTATTTTCCAACTGTATGCTATCCTGATATATTATTGCCTAAGTTTACCTTTACTGCCAATATCATATATCATGAACCATTAATCACTTGCGAGTAGACCACCGAATATCGTGGAAGATAATCTATCGGGATTGGACAAATCCATTGGTTACCTGAACACGAGGTCATCAAACGTACTATATTTTAGAAAAATGGTTAACCTTTGCAATTAACATTTCCCAGAGGACATTGTTTCCTCATAATATCAATCATGAATTTCCATGTTACTTGTTGGGTCAGATCTTAGGGCAATAATACTGATTTCCATTATATTTGTTCTTGTGCAATAATTACCACTTATGAGGACTTTATTCACCCATTTCATTACAACCCTCGAATTTCACTTAACCTTGTGTGACCTTTTAGCATGTTATCTTAGGTAAGTTGATCACCTATGGTACGGAGTGGCATTAGACTTGAGACGTCCAACACTTGTGTACGTTCAAACTTCCTGTTTTCAATGTATTTTGGGACCCATGTAAAACTCTGATTTTATTGAATGATAACTAAAATTCCCAAAACTTCTCTTTTTGAGTCCGTTTCTAGATTATGAACTGTGATTCATGAAGTAATACCCCAATTTAGCTTCCGCTGCTATATGTCAAATAAAGGGGTGTTACAGCTAGAACCAATCTATCATAACTAACTATACCACTTCATGACAATTCACTACTTCACTTCACCACACAACTTTTTCTTCACTCTACAACTTCACTTCACTCATAACTTCTCTACCCGTCACAACTTTTAACATACTCACTTCACAACTACACTTCAACTAGACACTACTTTTGATCACACCCATCTAAACCCTGACTTATCAAGATCACCCCGATCTAAACTATACTCTTGACGATCACCATGATCAAACGAACTATACACACCATAAGATCACACGATCTAAACTATTACACAAGTTTTGGAATACATTGACTCGGTTCTATACATTTATGATGTATACATGTCACGAATGCACTAACTAAGCTACATAACTTCGTATCTTGATGATAACGAGAGTTCTTCTCTTGCACTTGGAGGAATAAGCTTGAATCGCTTGGAAACAAATGCTTATGATTACATGATCAAAGGGTTTTAGAATATGTGTGATATGTATAAACTGATTTGGATAGAAAGAAAAGGTGCACAATGTTAGAAAATTAGTGGGGAATAGTCCCATTAATTAAAGCAAACTGGAAGGTTTTTTTCAGCCGGTCCCCTAATTAGTGTGTCGGTCCCCTTAAATACTTATGGGGGCCAGCCTTATAATTGAGGGGGCGCCAACCTCAGACGCCCCTTTTTGTGTTTTTTGGGGAGTTTTTCTGGAACATTTCTAGCCGTTTTAGTGTAGAAGAAATTGAATTCAATATCTATTTGAATAAACATTTCTTTTAAATCTAAAAAATATTTTTGGAAAAGATATAAAAATATTTGTGACATTTTTATAAAAAAATTTGAAGTTGAATAAAAATTCCTTTGATCATGAAATGCATTAAGTATTTATTTATTCATACCTTAAGTGATTTACGTCGGGTGCAAACTTCGTAGAAGCAAACTAAGACTATCGAGAGATTTGTCATATGAAGATGTGGCATATTATGATTTGTGATCATGAGTAACTTAAGCACTTTACGTTATGTGTTATAAATTACATGTTTGTCATCATCAAAACATGAAGAGAATGTATAGATTAAATATCGTAATATTTATCAGAATGTATTTAATAGTAACAAGACTATTAAAATGAGAATAACACGTTTGTTATATATTTTGTTCTCATCCAAGACCAGACTTAAAAGGTTTATGTTTGAGTGGTTTGGTGAGGATGCCGGTGATGTTGTCTTCTGACGAAACTTTTTCTATGAAGATATTTCTTTTTGGACATTATCGCGAAGGAAATGAGCGACTAAAGTAGGATGAGTTTCTATCACTAAGGTCGATGGATAATTTCGATCCTCAATGTGTATGAGTGACATGACTAGAGAACCATCGGACTCCTAAGGGAACGAAAGGGAGGGACGCAATACATGGAAGTGAAAGTACTTTAGTGTTCATTAAGAGGTAGTTTGTGTATGAGTGAAAGAGAGTCTAGGGGCGGGAATCATCTGTTGTAGTGTGGAGAAACTTCGGGTGAAGATGGGGGGGGGGGGGGGGGGGTCCTTTGGTCACTCATAGGGTGATGAAAAGCTTTTAGCTTTAGGAAGACATTTTTAACATATGTTGTTAAAAGCTGTAATATGATGGTCAGATAGACCTTACGTTGCGATCGCAAGTTAAAGATCTTATTATTTCGATGAAAATTATTTAAGTTGTCAAACTACTTGGAGATGTTAGATATGAATCTAACTTTTCCTTGATAAAAGATGGGATTATTTTGGAAGAAGGCGAATGATGACTAAGAAAATGTGTAGTAAAGACACAAGAATAAATACCATTATATGACTCTTTTGTACTTTTAGATTGTGACACGGACCGAAGGATAACTATTCTAGTGTGAAATATATATACCTAGATGCATAAGACATATACATATAGAAACTATACGTTATCAAGCATGCATCGACACAATAATCAACGAGATTAATATGTAAGACTTTATGACATTTAAACGTTAATTATCATATATTAAGTTAATATAGTGTAGGTGTACAATTAACATGTAAGTCATGTAAAATGACGCATACAATACATGATAATTTTAAATGTAATCGTCCTGTAACTCATGTTAGCATTAGCGATTTAGGAGTAGTGTCATTTAGATATACTTAATAACATATTTTATCTAAATTGCTGAAGAATACAAATTCCTTATAGTGTGACATGCATTTAATATCTAAGCAATTAAACGTTGAGCATCAAGATCATGAAAACATATACTTGCATTACATGTGAACAAGTAATCATCTTGAAACATTAAAGCACATATGTGAGGTGCATTGTGTCTAGATGGACTAAGGAAAATCCTAATTTCTACGTGTTTAGTGTGTACTACTAATGAGATACAAAGTCTTCGTGTAGACTATCATTAGGAATATTTAGGAAAGCCATTTTTAAATCAAATTAGAAGAATGAATATGATAACTATCACTAGTAGGGGCTCAATTCAGGGCTAACCATACCATTTTTACGTTATACACCGAATCCCAACTTCACTGTTTGGGGGGTGGGGGGGGGGTGGAGGGGTTGGTGGGGGGGGGGGGGGGGGGGGGGGGAGGGGGGGGGTGGGGGGGGGGGGTGGTGTGAAGAGGCAATCAACCGGACAGTCAAATTGAATTTTAGTGCAATAGATTCGTCCAGTAGTCCTTCTTATGTTAGACAAAATAGAATTTTTATATTTGCCTAATAAAGTGTAGCAAAGATAAAATTTGTATTATCTTTTCATAGAGGGTCTAACATGACTCATACTTTAATTCCGGTTCTCATAATCCTAATCAAGATGTGTGGAATTCTAAGATGAGCGTAAGCAAGAATTTTTAAGTCTTTTTTCAAGATCTATAGTTGTATGGTTCGATACATATTGCTTGATTTAATGGATGTCTTATATTTAGTCATCTTACATGTGTAGTTGTCACATGTGATATTTAACGTGTTTGGTTTTTCAAGAGTCAAGATATGTGCTTATTTGTGAGAATGACAAATATGTTATATAGAGAGTGTTTTAAGAATTCTCCATTTCATGTCATGTGAAATGAATCTCATCAAGATTATCTATCTTAATTGAGTTTGTGATTCTTTAATGATAAGTGAAAAGATACATATTTTTATATTTTAAACAATTCTTTTCCTAAAATTATTATTCTTATCATTTTGAGATAATGTATTTTTACTTGTTATTGCATGACACATAATTTTATTGTTATTTTCAAATTCAAATAACTATATTTTTAAATTATATGTAGTATGTATTTTTCTTCTTGTAACACAACCATTTATGCACGAAAAAATAAAGGCTATTAATATATTAACCTTTTATCATCGTTTTAAATTACGATAAAGTCCATAAAATCGTTTTTTAACAGTAATGTTTCCCAAACATCATGTATTCCTAGGTGTAAAAACAAGGTATATTAAGTTTGTATATGAGAATTTAGGTTTTAAAAGTGAATTTTAGCTATAGTTAGTGCTTTTATGTTGTATGAGGCAAAGTTACATATAATTTTGATAGTTTAGCACTGTGTTTGTTTTTTTGGAAATGGACTCATTTACCAGTCATTGCAATGTAACTGCTAGAATATTTCAGACGTAGCATCCAAGTCGTCAATCCAGTTCATATGTGTATTTTATGCATGGTATTGAAACAAATTAGTATAATATTTTGGAACACAACATAGAACAAGTAGCACTTTAATAAGCATCATCAATACAATGTGAGTTATGATCCATGCATATTCTTTTCATCTAGAAAAGATGTAAATTATTCATATCAATCAAGTGATTGAGTATGTTAATCCAAGATGATATCTTTTGGTAGTTTATGACTTATAATCTTGAAACTAAACAAATAAGAATCGATCATGTCCATACACTAAAACTTGTCAATGAGATTCAATAGAAGATATCAATCATAATTTGAATAATAATTGAAATATTCTGTGAAATCTTTCTTGATCCTCACGAACACTCATTTAAAAGAAAATAAATAAATATTTAAATCGTGTGTTCCATTAATCCCAAGATTTGTTGTGAGGTGAGGTTGATGAATAATGATAAGTTAATTTCTTATTCCATGATTGTTGTAAATTTTACTTGTGCGAAAAACTATTTGTTGTTATGTATAATATGCATAGTTTTTGATATTTTATGAGTATATAAATGAGTTTTCTAACCATTTTTATACAACACACATCTTTTGTAAAATATTACATGTTTAAAAAATATAATTATGTGTGTACGTTAGAACCATGTAAGCACAAGCATTTTCTTTTTCTTAGTTACTAACGTATTAATACAATCTTTTCTTTTGTTTAACCAACCCAAGGTCAAACAAAGCAAGTTGATGAAAATATTTAAACATGTTGTTGAAAATAGATCAATTCGTTGGAAATATTTAGGTGACTAGTTTTAATACATTTAATAATATACTTGACAAGTTTTTGAACTCTTATTCCTAAGTATATTCCCATATCCGAAAAGATTTACAAGATGCTTATGCAACATTTCTAAATTAAGTGATCTATGCCTATATGCGATGCAAGAGCAATTTCGCCATCTTAATGCAATAAATCTAGCATGAGTTCTAGTTTGGCATAATCCGAAAAACTAGCTACAAACAAATAGTGTACATGGCATATGTGCATATACATCACTAGCATAATAAAAATAGCACTATCATAAATAATTTATACTAACAAACATAAGCATAAAGAAATGCACATAATCATATATCATAAACACATAAAAAGCTTGTCGTCATTTTGTGTATTAGATACAACAATGTATACATAGCTTCCCCCCCCGGTTTTGAAAACGAATTAGTCTCCTCCCCATTTCAAAAATTAACCAATTTTAATATTATTGAAAAGATAATTATACCATTTTTCAAAGGTATACCAACTAGAAATGTCCGACTCGAAAGGAAAAGATAAATACAAGTTTTACGTTAAATAGAGACTCAACGTTTTGGACAATAAGTAGTATTTTCCTTTCTAACTAACTTAAGTTTGAAATAAATAATTGGAAGTATTTTTATATGAAAGTAGACTCAATTATCTCCGAAATGGCGGGTGGACCGACTTCTACGGAATTGTTTACTGACTTTGCAGAAAGGTGTACAACTTTCTGAACTTGATACCGAACATATAACACTTATTTTAAGCATCATTTTTACCTCGAGCTAGTATATTAAGTGATTTAACAACAAAACTAATACAAGTTAAGCAACAAAACACTTTTCATATTTAATCCCTTTTCATGGGTAATTTGTGTAACACCCACAAATTTGCAACGCAACGAAATACAACATTGGGGTGATACTTCATAATATAAGCTCACGAGTCACGGTAAACGACATTCAGTTTTTAATAAAAAGATCAGAGTTACAAGGTCCCAATAAACTTTATGAAAACTCGTTTCTAAATAAGCCACAATATGACAAGTTTCTTTAAAAGAAAACATTTTATCTTGTGTACAGTTCACCGAGTCCACGTCCTTCGATATCCGCATTCCATCCCATCCAAGCTAGCAAACATATACTTGAGATAAACATGCTAAAACGTCAACGAAAACGTTGAGTGATCATAAAGTTTAAAACAAATCATTTTGAACACAAGCATAGTAAAACATTTAGTTCATAGAACAATCACAACGATGCCATTCAATTACTGTCATTATGCACATGCATAATTTATTACTAATCTACTTGCTTTAGTAAAGGTATATGTAGTTCTGATAAGGGTTTTAGTTGATAAGGGTTTTAGTCGTAGAATAGCAACGAACTTTTGTAAATGTACCGATTTGATACGCGTACTTTTTAAAAGTTGTACAATAGCAACGAACTTTCATAAGTGTTACAATCTGCACATTTTGATGATGTGTCACATTATAAATGGTGTCACGTGTCAACCTTTAAAGTATGACACGTCATAAAAATGTGCAGAATGGAACACTTATGAAAGTTCGTTGCTATTGTATAACTTTTTAAAAGTACAAGTACCAAATCGATGCATTTACAAAAGTTCGTTGCTATTCTCCGACTAAAACCCTTTAAAAAAAGTCTTAAGATCTTGCCACAACGTGCTATTCCTTGAGCAACAAAATAAAATGCTATCTGCAGTTACTATATCAAATTTGTATGTTCGGGATAATAGGTATGAGTATGTAAAAAAATACGAGTATATAAATCCAACTATAGACAAGAGAGGAAAGAGAAGCCCATAACAACGGCAATGTTGAATGATGTAATCTTATCCCTAAACCATTATGTAGGTCTCAGCCCTAGATAGATCTTTTAAGCCTGTGAAGGATATAGAGCACTAATGTAATCAAAAGTAACTCTGTGAGAGACTCTAACAAAACAATCTATTGTTCACGCGGAAAATAAACAATAGTGTTAAAGAAGAATTACTAAAAACAATACTTTGATCCTCTATGGATCTTTTCTATTAATCGTAAAACTGTTTCTTGATTGTTCAATCATCTATCAAGCCTAAACCGTGTGGTTTCATTTATAGATATGAAACCCTAAACTAAGTTCCTACTAGATATTACGTTTGCATGATCTATCTTATTTTTTAACTTCTCATGTCTATCCATACAAGAAACTTATCCAGAGTCATACGTTTACTTACCAGGAACTAATAATATAACCAGCAGGAACTAGTTATACCTGCCTAGTAGGAACTTTATATAACAAGTAGCAATTACTCTACAGTAGGAACTTTCATACTACCAGTAGGAACTAATAAATACTAAATGATACCTAACAATCCCTCCATAAAATGGAATTTGGACATAGTTAACTTCCAGTTTCCTAAGATAGATCTTCAGTCTTTATAGCTTTGAGGATTGAAACAGCACAAAAACAAAAGCAGCCATATGATTGACCTTTTAAACATCTTTAACTCTTCAATCTTTAATCAGCAACCAACTTTGGACCACCTCAGCAACATCCATCAATTCAGGGTTACATACGATTCTCATCACATCCCATGGTGTGTTAACTCCGGGGAGAGGTGAATCATAGAAAGTAAATGGATTTGATGAAGCCTTTACCAAGTAGCCATTAACTCTTGGGCTAGCCAATCTATTGGGTCCTAGAAAAAGGAATGCCATGGAAGATTGGAACCATTTTCAACCACTCCAAACTTGAATCATAGTGGGTTGAGTACTATATGACTTTGGGCAAGTCATCACAGCCATAAACGGATTTGGATAGCCTTTACCACATAGCCGTTTGCTTGTGGGCTAGACAATCCTTGGGACCCAGAAAGGGTTACTCCCATGGTGGATTGCAAACCATCTCAACTTATTGGTACATGAAACATTGGTCAGTTGAGAGACCCTATGGTTTTAAGCAAACCATTACAGCTATATCAATTCATTCTGGTACAAGACCTGGGAATTGAAACCAAAACTCAATTAATTCTAGCCCGAAGGCCTGGCAATTGAGAGCCATGGTTCAATTATTTCTAGCCATAAGGCCTGGGAATTGATACCCATAATGATGTTGCACCTCAAAAGAGAAACTTTGAAAACAAGGTGCCATAAAACCATTTTGCACCAAAATATTGTATCACATGAAAACAAATTTTGAGCCAAAAAGGATTTAAGCTCAGTTGCATATCAGAACATTGTGATGCCATCCAAAAACCTCAAAAACCATCCAAAAGCACCTGCAACAATCAAAACTATACATACCAAAAGAAACAGAGTATATACAAGACAGTAACATTGTACCAGACTTATGCAGAGGGAACACAAGAAGCAAGCTGATTCTTGATGAATTGAATCAGTTGCACAGCATATGTCATGTCATTCCCTATACCATCTATCTCCACTTCCAACTTATGCTTCAGCATCTTCTTCATGAGTGAAGCAGAGAGAGGATATGGTGTATCTGCAAACATGTATAAGATCTTGCCAGTAAATGTTTCTAGCACATGAACACCAGAAAATGGAAACAATTTCCAGCTGTGGATAACCCACTCCTGTTGATCATTCCAAACTTCAACACTTGAACCACCAGTAGTAGATTCAAACAAAACATGAAGATCTCCCCACAAAATCATTCCTGTACCAGCTAGAGGGTTGACTTCATAATGCTTAACAACCATTCCATATAACTTAGACAGATCCTGTCTATCAATCAAGTGCAGAATCTCTCTAAGATGAGTAAAGTATTTGGAAGATTTATCAGTGAAGTATAAAGCATTTACATCACCCAAGCCAGTAGGAATAACTTCCCATGCAGCAAATGCATGCCAAAAAAGAGGGTTGGTATCATCATCAGAATCATCAGAGTCATCATCAGATAGCACTTTAATGAAGGATGTATCAGGAGCATTCAAATCCACTTCAGAAGATGGCATCTTCCTTGTTGCTAGAGACTTCCTCCTGGTGCTATATTTCTTGATATCAGCAGCAGATGATTGACTTCTTGTCCTAGGTCCAGATGACCTAGAAACAGGTGTAGCAAAAGATGGTGTAGGAGCAACAGTTGGTTGTTTTGATGTATCAGGTGTAACATCAGGGTGTGATGAAGCCTTGGGTGAGTGTGGAGCTCTTGCAACACCAGAAATGACACAAATCCAACCAGAAGGAATTGTTCTCATCAAAATAAAGCCACACACACTCCATGCTATGCACACATCATGAAGCATTTCACTGCAAAAGATTAGACCAAAACCACACATACCATATACATGGAAAAATAAAAGATTTAACTACAAGAATTAAAGCTGCTAGTCTAATATCTGTAAAAAAAATAAGGCTAAAAGAAAAAATTAACTAAAAAAATCCAAATCCTCCCCTTAAACAGAGGATTTATGGATTTAGCATCCCAATATGAACCACTAAATAATTAAATCTGGGTCC
>BQNB010025816.1:32563-57925 GCA_026074375.1 Tanacetum coccineum
CTACTGAGGAGGCCTCTTCCACGAGTCCTCTTCGAACCGTTGCACCCGATCCCTCCTTTCTGCTAAAAGATGTTGATGAAGGAACTGATAAAAGTGGTTCGAAGGGGAAACCGAAGAGGCATAAGGTTTCCGTTGTCCATCCTGAAGAGGAGGATTCTACTGAGGAGGCCTCTTCCATGAGTCCTCTTCGAACCGTTGAACCCGATCCCTCCTTTCTGCTAAAAGATGTTGATGAAGGAACTGCTGAGTCTCGAGAAGACGAACATGTCAGCGTCCCTCATAACGATTCTGCTAACACCAATCCTGATCATACTGCAGAGCACGATGAGAGCTTTGGTGAGTCAAGAGGACACGGAGAGACGGTTGGGACTAATCCTGACGATGAGACCAGACTGACTGAGAGTCCCGTTCCTGCCCGGAACCCTGAAAAGACAGTTGTCCAAGACCTTGTTCCCGTGGTCCGCTCTAACCTAGCTGGTATGTTTGTCTACCCTTCGAGGTTTTCCTTCTTGTATATACCTCTACTTTCTTAACTTGGTTTTCATTTGTTAGGAGATCACGTCGATGGAGCTGAGTCCTCCCGTCTTTGTTCTGTTTACATTCCTGAATGGACCATCCACCGGAGGTCTCGAGTGGACACTCCTGAGGAGTGTAGGGAATTGTTGACACATCTGGCCCCCCTGCTGTTAGAGAGGAGATGAATGCTTATGACAATAGTACCGCCATGGAAAGGGCCTGGTTTAGTATTGCCCGAGGAGCCATGGCTCAAACTGATGCTCTCCTCCGGTTTGAAGCTCTTTATGATGCCCATCTGGCCTTGAAAGAAAGATGTGAAGATGTAACCCGCCAACTTGTGAGCACCCGGACGGACTTTACCCATGTGTCTAACTTGTACAATACTTTGTCCAACAGATATCAGCAGGTCCGAGGAGAACATGCCGGTTGTGCGGAGAAGTTGATTAGTGCTGAGCGGGAGAGAGATGAGTTGAGGGCTGTTAATGCTGACCAAGCCTCTCACATTAAGGAATTGGAAGCTGAACTTGCTAGGAAAGATTCCGCTTTGGTCTTTTCCGAACGGGTATCCAGCGAGAGGGCTGTTGAGAATGAGAGGCTTGTGTCTAAGCTTGGGTATCTTGAGAAAGAAAAAACTGATTCCATTGGGAAGCTCCTTCCTACAGTTGTCAGGCGTCTTCTGAACAGCCATGAGTATAAGGAGAGCTTGTCTATTCCTTTTAACTTAGCCATTCAGGCCGGGTGGGCCAAAGGCTTAGCTGTGAAACGGTCTGAGGAGGACCTTATGAATGTATTGAGGGAGGTCCAAGGCTTTGATCCTTACTCAGATACAAGGATGGCCGTCGAGTATGACAAGCTTTTTACCAAGACCTATCCTTTCGTAGAAAAGATTTCCGGTCTTCCTCGTCGGACCGTCCAGGAGCTCTTGAAGATGTATCCTGCTCCTCCTCCCCAAGACGCCCCGACAAAAGTTAATCCATCTTCCCAAGCTCCTGATAGTTCCAAGTCTGTGCCCACAGGGGCTAATGTGTAATAGATTTTTCTATGTAGACATGTATGTAATAAGTAGATGCGCTCTTGATTACTTCCGAACATTGTATTATTTTGCCGAGAGTCTGCTGAGGACTTTCTTTTGTCGTGCTTTACATGCTTTTGTTGTGCCTTGTTTTGCTGTGCTTCCTTTTTCTAGTGTGTCTTATTATTATGTGCATCTTGGCGGCATTTTATTTATGATTATAACCCTTATTTGCAGTCCCTGTGACGGGTCTGGATTTATTATGTCCGAAGGGGCTGGGCCCTTTAGTATGAGTTATTATTACCTGACTTGGTTCAGGGTTTACCATATCCGGAGGGGCTAGGCCCTTCGGTATGATTTATTAGTCCCTGTGACTTAGTTGTCTGTGGGTTTATCATATCCACATGGTGGGGGGGGGGGGAGGGGGGGGGGGGGGGGGGGGGGGGGGATCAAGGTTCTAATCCTTGCGATATGACTTATTAGTCCCTGTGATTTAGTTGTCTGTGGGTTTATCATGTCCGGAGGGGCTAGGCCTTTCGATATGATTTATTAGTCCCTGTGACTTTATTTGCCTGTGGTTATACACAAAGGGGTGTCCGAGGTCTAGGCCCTTTCGGTATAATTATAGTCCCTGTGAAGTAGTGACACAGGAGGTGCGCGAGCGAGAGCGCACAAGGTGGCTATCCGCACTACAATAGTTTTGATCCGTGGATAAATGGTGCGCGAGAGTAGGGGACACATAGTTTATAATGTTTTGGGGAGAGGGAAGGAGTAGTATATCTATATCATGGGGTTAAGTGGGGAGTGGTGGTGATTGAAGTGGGAGTTTTAAAGTAGGGATGTAATGGATGAGAGTGATAGGTGGGTAGGTGGAGGGGGGGGGGTTATGGGAAAGTTTGGGATTTAAGTGGGTGTGGGTTGTGGGGGAAAAATGAGTGGGGTAGGGGGTGGTGAACAGTAGGCGGGGGGGGGAGGGAGGGATACAAAACGCGTACACAGAGTGTGTGGGGTGGAAGATGGAGGAGGAGGTGGAGGGGGGGAAAGTGGGTGGGTGGATGGAATGGGCGAGAGACACACAGGTATATTGGTTGTGCAGGAGGTGGGGGGGGGGGTGGGTGTTGAATTTGGGGTGGTTTATTGATTATTATTTTTGTTAGATAAAATTGGTTGTTTAGTGTTAGTGATTTATATTTAAATTGGGTTGTGATGGTTTTGGTAAATTAATGTAATAATGTTTTGAATATTTAATTATATGTGATTTTAGGTGGTTGATAGAGTGAATTGTTAGTGGGTAGTTATTGTAATAAATTGTGGTGAAGAGGTTGAGAGTTATAGTAAGATTTGTTTATATGTATGGGAATTCAAAACTGGGTAACAAATTAAATTGTAATAAATATAATTGAATATAATTACGATATACAAACTCTCCTGGCCTAAATCCCGCTAGGCGTACTTTCTTGTTGTAGTATTGTTCCATTTTTGACTTGTATCTGGCTTCCCGTATGGCGGCTGCTTCCCTTCGTTCCTGTAGTAAAATCTAGGTTCAAACGTTGTTCTTCGTCGTTGAACTCCTCCCGATCATCAACTTCGGTAGGACGGCATGCCTATTTCCTGCCGGAATGACCGCTCACTCCCATAGGTGTCATACTGAGGGAGTCTCGCCATTGCTTTGCTTGATTGAAGTGCGGTGGGTCCCGATAATAACATTCGTACATTTCGTCTACCATCCTGCCTTTTCCCTGCCTAATCCTGGTTTTTTTGATCCCTCCATAAGGCTCGGTTGCCCTTATCGACCAAACCGTTTAGCCTGCGGATGAGGCTAGCCGCCGTATTCATCTGTTGAATCCCTCAAACCTTTTACACCAACTTTTGAAGGGGTCGCTTACCAGTTGTGCGCCATTGTCCGTGACAATGATTCTTGGGAGACCATATCTGCATATGATGTTGTCCATCACGAAACGGATCATCTCCTTGCCCGTTATCTTGACCAGCGGCTTTGCCTCTACCCACTTGGTGAAGTAGTCAATGGCCACAATTACAAACTTAGCTCCTCCTCTGGCCGGAGTTAACGGACCAAGTATGTCCATTCCCCACTGATAGAAAGGCCACGGGGCCATGATGGAAGTCATGAATGTTTTTGGGAGTCTTGGTATCGGTGAGTGAATCTGACATGAGTCACACTTATCTACCTCTGTTTTTGCGTCTGCATGCATGGTGGGCCAATAATAGCCTTGTCTCATTGCCTTCCTTACTACCGCTCTAGGACCCACATGCATTCCGCAAGATCCCATGTGAATTTCCCGAATGACATAATTTGCCTGAAGAGGTCCTACACATCGCAACATAGGAATCAAGTATCCCTTTTTGAATAGGACTCCTGACTCCATTGTATATTGGCCTATCTTGGCGCGCAGGGCTCGTGCCTCGTTTTTATCCGATGGTACTATGCCTTCCTCCAAGTATTTGATGATGGGAGTCATCCAGTTGTCACCCTCCTCTTCTACTATAGTCTGTACTTCTTGGACCTCCGTTGACCGTTCGTTCAGGACCTCGACCAATATCTCTTTGGTAAGGTGATGGAACGGCACGGTAGCTAGCTTGCTCAATACATCGGCCTTCTGATTACTTCCTCTTGGTATGTTTTCAATGGAGAAGGTCTTAAACTCGGAGATGTACTTTCTAGCTTTGGCTAAGTATTTGATCATTGAACCATTGCTAGCCTCATACATTCCATTAATCTGACTGGCCACGAGCTTGGAGTCTACCTTAACCTCTATCCATAGGACATTCATCATTCGCGCTATACGCAGCCCTGCTAGGAGAGCCTCATACTCTGCCTCATTATTTGTGCTGGCAAATGTTAACCGGAGGGCATAAGCATATTCCACTCCACTGGGTCCAGTTAAAATAAGACCGGCTCCTGAGCCTTTTGAACTGGCCGCCCCATCCGTGTAAAGGGTCCATGCCTCTGTGTCATCTATCCCCGGAGAGACCTCCGGACTTCGAAAATATTCCTCTTCCCTTTCTCCGTCTGGGGCATCAGAAAGGAAGTCTGCTAGGACTTGACCCTTTACAGCGTTCCGCGGTATGAAGGAGATTTTGTACGTTCCTATCTCCACTGCATATTTGGCTAGCTTCCCCGAAGCTTCTGTCCTACTGAGTATGTTTTTGATTGGCTGATCCGTGATGACCTTTACCGGATGGGCTTCAAAGTATCTCCTTAGCCTCCTTGTCATGTTAACCAACGAAAGAGCTAATTTTTCCAACGGAGAGTAGTTCCGCTCTGCCTCGTTTAGTGTTCTGCTTACATATTGTACGGGACATTGCCTTCCCTTCCGGTCTGTCAAGAGTACCGCAGAGACTGCCTCCCCAGATACTGCTAGGTATGCGTACAAGGTCTCTTCCGGGAAAGGTGGTGTCAGCGATGGAAGCGACATGATCAGCCTCTTCATCTGCTGAAAAGCTTCCTCCGCATCAGCGGTCCATCGGTATTCGTGCTTGTTCTCCTTCGTTATATTTTTCAGCGTGTTGAAGAAAGGGAGAGCCCTTTCGGCTGATTTGGCCAAGAAACGATTTAAGGAGGCTAGTTTCCCGCTGAGGCTTTGCATCTCTTTCAATGTTTTAGGAGACTGAAGGTCTGATATAGCTTTCGTCTTTTTAGGATTTGCTCGGATTCCCTCCGAAGTAACCATGTATCCCAGGAACTTGCCTTCCTCAACTCCGAACGAACATTTCTTGGGATTTAGCTTCATGTTTATCGTCTTCAAACCTTCAAACGTCTCTGCTATGTCGGCTAGGAGACTTGTTTCTTCTTTACTTTTGATTACCATATCATCTACGTATGCCTCCAGGTTTCTTCCTATCTGGCTTTGGAAGGTCGAGTCTACCAGTCTTTGATAGGTGGCCCCTGCGTTCTTTAGACCGAACGGCATCTTCGTATAGCAATACGTTCCTTGCTCCGTGTAGAAAGCTGTTTTTTCTTCGTCCTCTTTTGCCATTTGGATTTGATGATACCCTTTGTAGGCGTCCAAGAAACACTTGTACTTGAAACCCATAACCGCCTCGACTTTGCAGTCTATGTTAGGTAAAGGATAATAATCCTTTGGGCATGCCGAGTTCAGGTTTTTGAAGTCGATGCACATTCTCCAAGATCCGTCACACTTCTTGACTAGAACTGGGTTGGAGATATACGTCGGGTATTTGACCGGACGGACTATCCCTGCTTTGATCCATTCGGTTACTTCCTTGGTAACTGCCCCGCTTTTTTCCGGGGAGAAAGTTCTTCTCTTTTGACATATTGGGTCGAGGGAAGGGTTTACATTGAGAGCATGCTCTATGACCTTTCGAGGGACCCCAGTCATGTCGGCAGGTTCCCAAGCGAACACCTCCATGTTGCCTTTGAGAAGCGTTTTCAGTTGCTCCTTACAGCCCTTGGAGAGTCTTCCTCCAATGGTGACCATTTGGTCTGGAAAGCGGGGGTTGACAATTATCTGCTCGGTAACATCCACGCCCTCTTCTTCTTGGGGCGCTTCTTCCCTTATCATCTGTTTCTCTTCTCTGAGTCGGCATTCAGCAATTGTGATTGTTCGAGCGATCAAAGTAGCTATTCCCTTTGGAGTTGGAAATTTGATCATTGAATGAATGGTTGATGGGATGGCATGCAGTATCTTCAGGCCCGGTCTCCCCAGTATTACATTGTAAGGGGATGGTGCGCGGATGATTATGAATTTCATTGATGTCCTCCGGCTCAGTCCTTCATTTCCGAAGCATACTTCCAGGTCAATTTTTCCCAAGGGTTTTGCTACCTCCCCTGCGAAACCCACCAAATCCGTTCTAGTTTCTCTGAGTCCGGCCCTCACTTTCTCCGGGAGGTTCTCGAAGCAATGTTCGAACATGACCTCCACCGATGATCCTTCATCCACATAGACCCGCCTTACGAGGTATCCTTCAACCTCTGCTTCTATTATTAGTGGCTCGTCCGACGCATCATCTGTCATAATTGGCGGGAAAGAGATAGGGGTGTTCATCCAGGATTCCGTTGTTTCGCAGTCTTTTCGTTTCTTCTTTTTGGAAGAGTGAACGTTGACCATGTTAATTACCTTCTGCACTGGAGGGTTTCTATTTTGTCTCCTTTCCACCCTCTGCCTTAGATCTTTCATCAAATGATTAAGCTTTCCTGATTCTAAAGCGATTTCTAGTTGCTTCCTCAGTTAGATGCAGTCATTTGTGTGATGACCCTTGTCTTGGTGATAATCACAGTATTTATCCGGGTCACCCGTCCTTAACGGGTTAGCCACAGGTCTTGGTGGTGGTAGTTGCAGTTGCGTTTCCGTTGCCAGTATCTCTTTAGGGCACTTCGTCAAGGAATCTAATGATAGTACCGGTACGGGTCTGTTTGTTCGCTCCCTTTGGTGGTACGGAGCTCCGTAATCTCTGTGCCTTCCCGTATTGGAGTTGTCTCTGACCTTGTAAGGACTCCTATAGTCGCCCTTTCGGAAGTCTCTTCCCTGGCTGTTCCGTCCGTCCCGGTCGTCTCTTCTGGCGGCTGGAAAAGTCAATCGTTGGTGGACGTCTCGCGATCCTGCCGGAAAAGACAATCGACGATGGATGTCTCGTGACTCTCCCAGTGGTAATTCCGCAAGGGCGTATGCCTCCTCGGCCCTTACGAACTCATCTAAACGTTTCATCATTTCATTGACCGTCTTGGGCACATTACTGGCAAAACGCTTGGCTAATTCGGGGGACTTAACAGAGTCCATGAATGATGAAATCTTCATAACTTCCGGAACACCAATGATGAATCCTGTCTCCACAGTCCATCTTTCCTTGAATGCCGTTAGGGTTTCATTGGCTTTCCTCACTATCTTGGTGATTTCGTGAGGTTCTTTGTAACACGCTTTCCTGGTTGAATATCTGGTGGTGAAAGCCTCTCTCAGACTCCACCATTCATCTATGCTATTGGGGGGAAGGCTCTCGAACCACCCCCTGGCTGATCCGTCCAATGTCTGTTGAAACATTCGGCACCATACCGGCATGGGCCATTCCCCTGAGTTCGCAGCCCCCACAAAACGATTCAAATGGTCTGCCGGATCAGTGGACCCGTTGTACAATGCGATGTTGGTTGGCATGCTATATTCTGGACCAGAGAACTCGATTATTCTTCGCGTAAAGGGCGTCTTTAATGTTTCTTTGAAAGGCTTACTTAAATCTTCATCATCAATCTCCTTTCCCTTCACAATGCGATCTTCATTGGGGTCTTGGTCTTCTATCTCGAAGTTCAGCCGTATCGGGTTAGCTTTGTTTCGCTTGTTGTGATCTTTGATTATAGACTTCATGGCGGATATGTGCCCTTCGATTTGTTCTTTTGTTAGAGGGGGAGTTCCTTCTCGGTCGTCTTGACCCTCCGGAGCTCCACCTCTAGCGGGACTAGTCATTCTTGGTAGATAAGATCAGACGTCCCACGGATGGCGCCAATTTGTTTAAGTAATTTACCGTTCTAGAGGAAATAGGAGAGTTCCCACGCTTCTAGACGAGTAATCCACCTAAGTATCTGAAAGTAAGACAGAAAACCCGTTAGCTCGCCCCGGGTGTTGACCCAGGACCAAGCTCGGGCGTGAAAGTAAGTACTTTTGTAAGAGCCGAAGGGGCTATAAGTAATAAATGTGTGTGTGGTGAAATTAATGCTGCCCTTCAAGTAGTAAATGCTTGGGTATTTATACTACTTGAAGTACTGTTTAGAAATACTGTTCTTGACACCTTGGGAATGAAGGAGACGACCTATGCCTAGCCTTTGCCTTGGGTGTCGGTACTCCTTGGAGACATCGCTCCTTAATTCCCGGGATAGTGATGTTGCATAAGTGTTTGTTATTGTCCAATGGTTTAAAGAGGTGTCCCTCTTTATCGAGTCTAGCGTTCTGTCTTCCTTTTGGGTTGATGTAGTGCGCCCGTCCGGACCCATCCGACTCGTTCGGATATGGGGCCCGTCCGGTATATACGCGGACAAGTTTCGCTATGAATATTGACAACGATATCTCCAAATTGTGGTTCGTTCAACAACGGCTGCATGGGCCTGCAACATGTCAGAATTGTAGTCCATTATATGGTTATCAATATACACATGGTGGCGCCAATGCAAGCTTACACGTTGCTGCATTAAATCCTGCTCCCACTACGATTGGCGCTGGCCTTATTAGTTCAACATGTAAGCACTTATATGTTCAGCTATTTATAGCTCTATTTGTATATGTTTTTAGTGATTTGCTTCTATCACAGCTATTGGCTCAGATATTCATCCTCGGTCTGCATGTCCAAAGACACCAGCAGAAGTGATAATAGCTAGCAGGTATGTATTAACAGCAAATATGTGGTACCATAGTATGTGGTGCATTGAATAACATCTAATGGTTTCAAATTGTTTTTTCATCAGCGACATGCCTTGTGATTAGTAATGAATGTGTTTTTTAAATAACAATTTAAAAATATCTAAATAATGTCATATTTAAATTACAGTTGCATACAAAGATAACCTGGGCTGCGCAAATATTTATGTTTATGGCACAATCATAGATGTGTGTGGCAAAAGGTGTGGGTATGGTGGCAGATCATCGGGACATGTTTAGCTGAACCACATGCGAATTTTCTGTATGTTAAAATATATATTAATAAGCACTCTGTCAGTTTTATTACAAAGTTGTTTTACGACAAGAATAATCAGAACCTTCTATAATGCAACAATCATAATGTTTTGCCAAATCTGAATACAAATCGGATGAATTTAACCCGTTTCACCTGCAAGGAGAGAAAGTCGTCGATTGAGCTATGTATGATACATTCAATTCTGATGATGTTCTGTTGTATCAACAGAACTTCCAGACTAGAGCTGATGAGGTGGGTGAATTTATGATTAATAATAGCTGCATAGCCAGGGGTCGAACACGTGAGCAAGATTTTCTTGTGCTTTTTAAATGTTTGACCCATTTGACCTATTTTTTAGTCAAGTTTTTATCTGAACCCATTTGCCATCTCTAATAGTTATACACGTATGCTAACTTGGCTCTATTTGGATGATCATATTTGTTGTCTTCGTGTTGCCGATGTGTGCAGGTAGCAAATTCAAAGGGAGTAATGACCTGATCTATGTTTGTGAAGCTGTGAACGGTTATATTCTCTGCATACTTCACGCCTTTGCCTCTGTTTTTGCTGTTCATATCGTGTTTATCTGTCAATATTGCTGATCGACTCATGGTTGTTGGGTGTGCAGATAAATAGAAAGCCATAGAAGCGGAAATATGCAGTCCCAGGAAAGGTTATTTATTTATTCACACCTGTATCATCTGATATCAGCATCTTTTAAAGCATATATAACGGGAAAAATCACTGTAGGTATGCATCTTTCTTTCTACGACCCGGGCACAACGCTGCCATAAATAAATCCCACGCTTTTCACAGCCATATACCTCACCCTCGAGTGTGTATCTACGAATGTTGATACTATCATTGGGACTAAATCGTCCATTACATTTTCCATCAATTGTGCAAGTTCAATAAAGATTACTTTCAAACAATATTTTTATTAATACTATGTATTTGTAATGAAACTGATGCTAATTAACTAATTATGTGATATTGTAACAGGATGAATCTGATGAAATGTTGAGCAGAGGTTTTAAAGATTAAATCTATGATGTCCATCGATACCTTTCACCAAAGCTTCAGGTGAGCTACATTCTTTTTCCTTTTTTCTCCTTTTTCTTCATTTATTTGTACGGAGTAGAGTTTACGCATTCCTGTTTTTGCTGGATTATTCTTACTAAATGTATAAAAGAGAAAAAAATGAGTCATCTGAGTATAGATAAAAGTTTAGTAACCATGGAAGCATAGGGCTTATAAAGTAGACCCTTAGTTATCAAATGAATCATCCGATCTATGTTTATCACTAACATGCCAAACGGATACAAATTTCAGTTAGTTGGTTCAAAGTAAACATTCATGAGGCAATTGTAACATGAAAGTTGCTTATAGAGAAGTCCCATGAGCTCAGCATAATGAATAATTTACTAATGTTTTTCAATTATTGAATTCCGTTGCCACAGGTTGGATTTGTTTTGTTAGGTTTTACATATCAATCAAATGGCTCAATATTAATGCTATGCACAGAAAATATTTTCCAATTTAATAAATTCAAGGAAATTAAAAGATAAGTATAGATATTAAGGGCAAAAAGTCGATTAGTACAATTTTCTGTGTTTGTCTAACTTTAGTATGCCGATTCAATATTTGTACGTCACTTTGTATAACTTCATGTTCAAGATACATAAATTCATAGCAGCGTGTTTAACAGATTGAATGTTAATCTTTAAACCCGCTGTAGCAGTCATTTGTGTGTGCTAGAAATGAGGAATGTGTTACCGGCCTCTCTTAAGAAAGGGCCATGGACACGTGAAAAAGATGAGTTGTTGTCGAGTTACATCGCTAGAGAATGAGAGGGGCAGTGGTAGTCCTTACCCAAGAAGGCGGGACTTCTCTGCTGTGCGAAGAGTTGCACTCCGTTGGATGAACTACTTCGTCCTTCTGTCAAGCGAGGCCACATCTCCGCTGATGAACAAGATCTGGCTCTACCGCCTCCTTGATAATAGGTAATGTAACTCTTATTCTTCAAAGGTTATCTGATTACAGTAGTAATTAAGTAATTAGTATTTGAGTTAAGTAATCTGAATGTAGCATAGCTCATTCACCAGAGTTATGCTATTCACGCAAATTATTTGTGGACAAATAACTGAACTGGTGTATGATATATGTGGTACAGCATTTTACCATCACACTTTAGTTGTTCATACTGTATGTGATTTGACTTTTTGAGTTATTATGTTTCTATAGTTGCAAAGTTTACCAATAAATATCTTTCTTCGGATAATACAAGAAAATTATACTTTAGTTTACAAGAACAAAGTCTTTTGGGTATAATGAAAAGCATTTTCTTTTCTCGAATTAGTAGGATTGTTGGACCGTGCTTCCAAGTTTTTGTCGAATGATTGATTTTTCTGAAGTACTCAGCTTTCCCGTTGCAAACTAACAACCGTTCCTGCAAATTGCCAAGTATGTACAATAGTTTGTAAGGATGAGATGTTCAGGAAAATTATGAAAATATATATACAAGCATTTGATAATCAAGAAAGAAAATGGCTACAGTTGTGGATATTACTGTGTCGGCTGCCATTAACAGTTAATCCGTATTACTATTTCTTTTGGCATTCGCAATTTTCCGTCTTCAACCCATGAATGATCGCGTTTACTTTCCAAAATGGTATCTCAAAGGCATACGAGAAGCTCCAAGCACTTCGGGACCTCTTGTGAAGAAATTTGTGAATCTAGATTTAAGAATGTATCTAAGATTCTTGAATTGGGTGCCTGTTGCATTAAAAATGCCTGAACCCGAGCTTATAGAGCATGCTGGCCTTGATCTGCTATGTATATTCGAATCTATCTTCTCGGGTAATTACTTTTCTTGTCCCATTTATACTAAACTAATTGGTTCATTCTCATATTTTTTTGTTTTTATTTATTAATGTTGATAATCTTATGCAACTTGAAAATATTTATCCTTATTGCTATACTTGAAAATATTTAACGTTCCGTGAGATAGACAAGTTTTCAATATCCAATGTCGAACCTGCTTCAATAAGGTATCAAGGTTTTGTTTCAAGTATTGTCAAACCATTAGAGGTGTCAGTTTCAATCCATTTATTCATGAATGAGTTAATTTAGCTATATCTTTTTATCTGTAATGGTCAAAGGTCGTTTAGACTGGATCCAACTAATTATCATCCAAGAATCAACAAGCTAGATTCAACAAAGGATAGGTTGCAGAAACTTGCTGGATCTTATTATTATCTAGACAACCAAATTTCCTATTTCGAGTTTGCAAGCTATACGTTTGGATGTATAAAATAGCAACTGTATAACCCACTAAAAGCCGCGGTGGTGGGTACGTCCTCAGTTGTCTGGAAAGCTCGGCAGCTCTGACCCGGCGGTGTAGAGTCTAATATACGAAGTTGTATTTTTTTCGGTATAGTGATATATTTTTTTTGCTGCAAGTCTGCGGTACCCAATGTCAGGTACACTCGAATGGATCCATATCCTTACATTTGTTTTTTGATAAAAGTCACATGGAGCACATAGCTCAAATCTTCTATTAGGGTTGGCTCCTGACCCGAACAATAAATTGCAACTGTCGGTGTGTCTATGTCACATTACAAGCTTACTTTTTTTTTGTTACAGGTTGCAAAACGAGATGCAGAGTTACTTGGATCTCCATACAGATGAAAAGGTTTTTCTTCTATTATTGTGATCATATAGAAACTCTATTCATGAACCCTTCATCTCAAATATGAAAGTCCTTTTAAAATTTTGTTGGATGGAACGTGATTTGCTAATTGCATCATATCTTGTGTGTTCTATATGTTATATGGTGCAGCAGAATGCTAACCATCTGAATGTTTTATTCAATTAGTAATATTGTGGATACTGTTGTTGATACCACCGCTCAGGTGTAGGAGCTACAGGCATGGCTTGAGGTACAAGATTTGCAGTTGCTGGTTGATTCACGTTCTGAGTAGTAGTAGGTCCCATAGCAGTTGTTGGCTGGGAAGATGGTGTTGCCGCTTGACTAGATATCTTGCTATGATCAGTGGGCACAATAACTCCAGGTGTGTGGTTGGGTGGTTGTACCCTGTAGCAAACAATACCAAAGAAAACACAATCCCAGTTACATTAAAATAGATGGAAGTTCCATTTGAAAACTAACTCAGGAAGGTCTCATTACATTCACATTATAGGTCTGAGCATGTTCCTGCACTTGCCGATGCACAATTTGAATTCCACGTCTGTTGCAGACGACGAGAAAATTGCCGAAGGAACAACCAGAACAGTGAGTTGTGCAGTCAGATAAAGGGCCTTGCCACACGCAGGCCTGAGAAAGGTCTCGAGATTAATCGGTACGACCACTTATCATTGTTACATCTCAATTTGTCTCATGATCTGTGCATTCCATGTTATAAGTATTGTTTGTTCCAGTGCATTATTTCTATTTGTGTATCAAATCGTTAACTGAAATTGATTTTACAATGTCAGTCATGGTTTTATTTATTTATTTGAAGCTTGACGGTGTGTGATTTTACACTATCTGATACTGTCACAATGCATTTTCATCAACGCAGATTAACCACTGTTTGGAGATTATCAGTAAAGATGATCAAGTTGAAGATGAAGTTTCTATCCCTCAACCTCAGGTACTAAATGTTTAATTACTACAACAATCAAATGAGATTCATAAGCCCTCCCCATCCAACAACCACGTGTAAGTAATCATTGGCCAGGACAATTAATCTATTATCATCCAACGGTACAAATGATCCAAAAGAGACCGAGGGTCGAGATTTAAACGGAGACTATTCTAGAATTCTTCCCTCCTCATCCTCAATTCTCTATAAATAGAGCATATAGGATTCAATTTTTCTGTTGTTGTTTTTTGTTTTAAACTTTCACTTTGTAATTTCCCGTTTTTAGCAACTTTATTTTCACTTAAAGCAAATAAGCTTTTAAGCTCTTGTAATCTACTCTTCTAAGCTTGTACTACTTCAATTGTGTAATACAACTCAGTTTACAAGTGTTTTTGAAGTTTGATTTCATTTTTAAGCAAATTTCATTCAATAAGCTCCTAATAAGCTCATTCGAGCTTATTACTATTCACAAGCTCAATTTTAGTTAAAAATTTTGTTTTAGTGATTCATTTACTTAATCCTTTCAACTTACATCAAAAGTCATGATTACCTAAGTGTTTTGAATTCATTTTTCAAGCAACAAGGAGAAATAAGCTTCATACAGCTTATTGAGCTTAAAAGCTTAAGGTTTAGAGGCTTTGGAAGCCAATAGGAACATTTAAACTTCTACTCTTGGATAGTTTGAATGTGAAGATTCTACAATATCAGGTTTTATGTACTTGAATTCATTTTAAGCAAATTCATAGCTTATTTCAAAGTGCTTATTTCTATTCAAGTTTGTCTGAATTCTATTCAATCATGTTTGTTTAGGCTTAATTCCTATCTGTTTTCAGTTTTAATTAGATAAAACTTAAGAAATCTAAGGTTTCTTTTAGTCCTGTCATTTTTTAGTATTATAAGCTAGGTGAGGAACTAGTCTATATACCTTAATAAGCTGTAGATTTCACTGTTCAAAAAGCTTTATTAGATCAATTTTAGTAGAAGAGAATAAAAAGTTTTAGGAGTTTTAGCTTAAAATCAGTTTGTAAGATCACTTTAACTTTGACAGTTTTTCTTAAGGTGTGTTTGGATTTAGCTATATTTGACTCAAAAAGTCAAATATAGTTTGTCAATTCTTTCCTATTAGCTGAGTTAGGGTATATGTTGAAGTTTTAAAAAGCTTTTAGAGATTAGATAGTAGAATTCAAAAATCTTGAGCTCAAAATCTCTTCACCAGCACCAGGGCAAGTTTTAGTTAAAAGAAGTTTAGATTTTAGTATTTTAGAATCAACTTAGAAGTAAAAAAAATTGTTTTGTGTTAACTTAGTTGCATTTAGTAAAGAGTTAGTTTTAAAGATCTAGCCTGCATCTTTGTGCAAAGCAAATTGCATCAGCAAAATCACAGCATTGCATTTTAAATTCAGCATAGGTCTTTGCCAATTTTCACTTTTAAGTATCTCAATTCCTTGTGAAGTTTTAAGAAATCCTTTTACCTAAGTAGAATTTAGATTGCTAGAGTAGCTTATTTCCAAAATCTCAGCATTAAAAACTCAAAAATAAGCATTCTAGCTTATTTGAAAAAACTTAAAGGAAAACCTTGCATCTAATTTTGTTAACTCTAGGTTAATTTTAGTTTAGAATCCTTTAAATCACATTTTAAGCAGCAATAAGCTTCTTTTGTGATATACTAAGTAATGTTTAGTTTAAATCCAATTTATACACATCTTAAACTAACAAATAGGCTTCTTTTTGTTTCTCAGTTTCACAAATAATAAGCTCATAATATGCCAAAATCCAAAAAAGCTTTCTAAACCCCTACTTTCCTGTAACAGCTTAACAAAAAGCCTATTTCCACTTATATAGTGGTTAAAAGTTCATATTGCTTTCCATTAAATTGATTAGAATAAGCTCAATTGATATTTTTGTATTTTAAGAGTTTTGCTAATTCTCAATTTTAATAAGCCAAAAATAAGCCGAAATCGTAGGTCCTATTTCGTAAAGTTGAGTAGTTCAAAGGTTACCGGTTTCTACTATAGTGGTAAATTTTCAAATATTAGCCCGCCGAC
Source organism: Tanacetum coccineum (assembly GCA_026074375.1). Classification (NCBI taxonomy): domain Eukaryota; kingdom Viridiplantae; phylum Streptophyta; class Magnoliopsida; order Asterales; family Asteraceae; genus Tanacetum; species Tanacetum coccineum. The sequence continues at coordinate 48,415 of BQNB010025816.1, forward strand.
CCTTTTAGGTTTCATTCTGTCAATTCCTACCCTGTCTTACTTATATTAATAAAATAGTTTTATATTGTTTAGGAAATAGTTTATTAAATTAGGGTTTTAGTTTTAAATTTTGCAAATTAGGTGTTAATGTAGCTTTAAAAATGGGGGCTTTTTGTTCGATATGATTTTCCTGCACCTTGTAGTATCCTTAAAACAATTGTTCATATTCTTATCATTAATTTGTATTTTCTAGAAATTCAAAATAGATTTTAGTGAATACTTTTCTTAAGAAAAATCATAAAAAATAGAAAAATAGTTAAAAAATTCCCAAATCTTTTTCCTAAAATTTCATTTTAAATTTGTGATTTTTAGGTATAAAATTTTGTTAAAATTCGTGCTTTATTTTAAATTTCAGTTTAGCCCTCCATTATTACGTTTTGTGCATTTAAATTTCGTGCTATTGTCATTGTTTTTAATTTTGTGTTAATTATATTATTGTGGAGGTGGTAGGGGGGAGGTTCAACAATTTCAAGAAAAATCTTTACATCATTCTTCTAGCTCGTCATACCGAATATTCCAACTACCTCAATTCACGATTTCGTGACACGACCCGAGAAAAGAGACTCCCGATAAAAAAAATATACAAATTGTGTTTTTCTTATGAGATTGTCTACTGGAACATGAAGTTAAAAGAGGAAACAAAGTGGTTAAGAAGGAACTCATTGTTGCACTAAGAGGTGAAATCTATTTTATGAAGTTCATTATTAACCTAGAATAAGATGATGTTGAACCTGGGGTGATTTTTAGAAGATCATTCTTATGCATGACCAAAGCAATTACTGATTTGGGGTTAGGACTGTCACAAGATACCCTGATATTGATCCATTCTTGGAAGAAACTGAAGAAGAAGAAAAGAGCAATGATGATTAGGACCATTTGCTTGATTTTAACTTAGATAATGTACCACTGTTGGGTGAAGAAGAACTTCTGCCATTTGTATGCAAAATAGGGAAGAGTAGCTGTAATAAAAAATGGGCAATGGAAAACCTCAACTTTTTCTATGAAGATATAGGAACATCTTCATCAGCTAGTGGCCACTTAACTCAAGAAGAAGCAGCAAAAGAAGCATTACCAACAAGAATGAGCTGAAAGTTTGTTTTATTAGAGGAAGAAAGGCCTATAATCGAGACAATGGCTTATCATGACAAGTACAAGAAAATTCTCGATGAAATTTGGAATGACAAGGTGGAGTTAGATGGAAAGATTGTAAAAGAAGATGAGGAAGCAGTGAAAAGGATTAAAGGTGAAGCGTTAAAAGAAAAAGACGACCCCAGAGCATTCATATTTCCCATCAGACTGGAGGGACATGTTAACAAAAATGCATTAGCAGATACAGTTTCGGATATAAATACCATGCCTTACCGGATTTATGAGCAGCTAGGGAGAGAAGATGTGAAGAAGGTTGATAGAGGAATCACGATGATAAATCACACTCAGGCAGAAGCTATGGGGATACTCACAAACGTTCTTTGTCAGGTAGGGGTCACTACCTTGATTGCTAAATTTCTAATCTTAGATATTCCAATTGACCGTGATGCACCAATAGTGGTTGGTCGGGGATTTTTGCATACGATTGGTGGCATAGTCAATACTCCGGAGAGACTTTTCTAGACTTTTGATGGATTTTGTCACCAAACCTTCTGTGCTACAAGATCAGATGTTATGAGAAACGCATAAAGTGATAGTGATGACAAGGAAGAGTACCAGATTCAGGGAAATAAATTTGGAGCACCAATATATGGACCGAAGCCTGCATCGTACTTGAACTGTAATGATCCAGCTGAGCGATCGTTAGCTATACAAACAGTAACTAACCTATTATGGAAAATTACTATTTGGAAAAAGGCGGTTAGTTTCCTTGGCTCATTACCAGTACCATTAAAGCACGTTAACTGGAAACCTGATTATAAGGGTTCTTATAATAAAGAAGAAGAAGCAATAGGACAATGGCGTACTAAGATAAGGTTAAGTGATCCGTATGGAAACATTTATTTGCAAGGGTTTACAACAAAGAAAATGGACCGGAAATTGTCAAAGTACTATAAGTTGAGTCACATCATGTCACCCAATTGGTTTGTGGAGTGAAAAGTCAGACCAAGTTGGAATAAAGGAGGGAATCTATGTACTCCTATAACTATTTTTACTTTTCTGTTGAGTCTTAAATAAAATCAATTGTATAAATCCATAAGGAATTACATTTGATGTATGGATATTAGTCTGACGAATATTAATATTAAGTCAATATGATGAATTGAAATTATGTTTAAATTATGAAGTTTGCAAAACAAGTTTTATATAATCTATATAATATATAAAATCTTTAAAAAAAAGAAGAGAAGTACGCCACACTTCTGGGAAGTGCGCCGCACTTTAGAGCAGTTTTCAGAGATAAGACTTACCAAACACGACTCTAAATCATTATATAAACACACACACTCACCAAAACCGCCAGGGTTCTCACAAAAACAAAGAAAATTTCAAAAAAATCAATCTACCAACCATTTAATCATGCCTAAGGTATGTTGATACCATTCTTAACTTGTTTATTATCAATTTCTTTAAATTTCTTGTCCATTAGGGTTTATAATAATTAGATTAGGGAAAACTAAATCCACGTTTGGTATGAACAATTGACCCTTTGAATTATGATATTTAGAAGTTGTTTGACACATGCATGCTTGATATTGATTAATCTAAAAACACTGTTCATATTATCAATTTACATTTAAAATTAAATTGTTTAAAGATCATTAAAAAATTTCACAAGCCCAGAAAGTACGCCGGTTTTGTTCCAAAACCGCCACACTTTGCCCACTCCCAGAAAGTACGCTGCACTTCAGGAAAGTGCGCCGCACATTTTACACCAGAATGTAACAAAATGTTTTAAAAACCATCAAAACCATGACCATTTGTACCAAATCATTTCTAACATTACTATACACTTTATTGTTGATTGTTTTTATGTGTAGACGATGGGAACACACGATGATGAGGCCGGATCATCAAGATCCAAACGCTCTAGACAAAATGAAACCGTGGAAGAGGTATTGCATCCATAAGTTCACCATGAGTTCTTGCTATGGGAAGGATGTAACAAAGATGCAAAGTCTAGGTACAACACTAAAATAGCCCAATTGCTGCCTAGACATGTTTACTCACCGTGTGTCATGAACTGGGATGTACTGAATAGAATGGGTTGTGATGGATAAATTGATGACATGTTAAGAATTAGGTTGCGTGAAGCTGAATCAAATGAAGAGATATTCACTTCTGTGGCATGGTGACTGGTGGTTTTCACACTGTATATACATATATATAATATATAATAATATATAAAATATATAAATAAGTATAAAAATCAACAAGAGCAATGATACTGAGAAGTAGTATAGAGCTTTCCCGGGTCGTTTATCCCCAACGAGGCTGGAATGGAAAATCGATACAATCGAAGATTTGAGTTTGAAGGAAGGAATTGATTTGAGGAGTTGAAAAAGTCAAATTATATAACAACAAACAAAAACGTTTAAGAAAAACCTAGAAATAACTAAATTAAACTGAAAAACGGAAGCATGAATCCCGAACAAAGGGGGAAAAACCTAAACACTTCTACTATCCAAAGCCCAATTTTAATGGTGATTCACAAGATGATCACTTATGGTTTGTGTTAGAGGACGACTAGGTATGATAAGATTCAGAAAAATGACTTGTGGCTCTTGAGTATGTTTGATGCTAGATACCAAATGGGCATGCAAATGTAGCTTGGTTGATTGCAATGTGGATGAAGAGGAAAGGAGCTGGCACTCAAAAGGAAAGTCAAATTTGCTGTGGACAATTTATCTCAAAGATTGCTAGGAAGTACAGGGTGTTGACAGAGGATGTGGTAAGGAGTTTGAGTGCTCCGATTTATTGTAGAGATTTGGATACGACTCCGCTTAGGGATTTGATCGACTTTAAGGGTAAACTTATTCCCGAGGATCCAAGCCAGGAGTACCTAGAGTTGGTATTCCTAGACCTCCGAGAGCAACTATGCAGGACTTGTATGATAGGATGGGTAGGGTGGAGATATGCCAGGAGGCTATAGAGCGAATGGAGTACAGGCAGTCATATCACTAGGACAGGTACCAATAAGTGTTTGAGCATATGGTTGGGGTTTACAGTGTTCCACTGTAGGGAGCCTACAACCCACCTGGTTATGCTCAACCACAGTATGACAAGTATTATCAGCAATACCCTCCACCACCACAGTATCCGCCGCAGTATCAGCAGTAACAACGACAAGATGATGATGAATAGTGTCGAGATGACACAAGTTGGTTGTGTGACTTAATGTTTCAAGTCACGTGTGTTTTAAAAATAATTCTCAAAACATTATTATTATTATTATTATTATTATTATTATTATTATTTGTGTGCTATGCAATGTTTATATTTGTAACATGAAAAAGAAAAAGAGAAGGACGCAAGCCGAAATGACGTAAACCAAAGATTCAAAATATCAATACAATTGAGAAGTATTATTTCACTTTCTTATTTTATCTTTCTCTATAATATTTTCACATTGAGGACAATGCTCATATTAAGTATAGGGGGAGATAAACTGGAAAAGTTATGGAAATAAGGTTAAAAGAAAATCTTTTGAAATAACATTTTACAAATCACATATAAGCAATCTGACTCTAGATTGATAACATTACTAGCATATTTATACCACCTAGAAAAATTGTGAGGATTAGATTTTAAGAATTCAGGTATCTATCTTTGATACCTAAGATGATTTTTATCTTTAGCATTCTCGAGTTAAGAAGTGGGCAATGTTTAAAAAAGATTTTTAATAAAATTATCTGAAATTTTATCCGTACGAATTGAAGAGCGTAAATGTTGGTATTGTTGTTTAAATGAAGTGCGAATGTTGCAAACTTCAAAGTTCGTTTAAAGTAGCGTGCTTATCCTAAGTATGGGGGGTAATCAAGTTTCCCCCAAGATAAAGTGAAATAAGGCAAAAATAAAGCCAATGTTCTAAAAAAAAGGAGAAGAAAGAGAATGATGTGAAGAAATAGTTGGTTACATTATAGATAAGGTGGATTATAATTTATTACAAACCCTTTTTAACAAATAAATAAATAATATCACTAAATAAATTACCTCTTTTGATGGTTATGTTTGGTGCTTACGCCATGTCGGTGAAGTTTAGTTTTATGTACAAGCCTATGGTAATTTGAACATTTCATGACTGTGCGTATGAGTGGCTTTTGTTTACTATCCATTTTACTAAATTGAGCGAGTGTGAAAAGAATCTTATCTATAAAAATTCGTGAGTTGGTTTGTCGCATTATCTTTGCTTGTGATCATTAATTTGTTTTATTAAAACGAAATACTTTCACTTTGATTGCTTAAGGGCAAGCAATAAGCTAAGTATGAGAGGATTTGATAACGCTCTAAATATACATAAAATATCCCTCGAAAATACATGAAATATATATGTTAATGCATGAAATATTGGAAAGTTTGGTTGTTTGTTGTGTAATATTCATTTCAGGACCAAGAATAAAGAAAATGACTAAACATGTAAAGAAATCCCGTTAAATGCACTAACGGTCGTTATGAGAAGGATCTAGAAAAGAATCTAAGGAAAATTTAATGAACGAGGCAAAAGTACGGCGCACAATTCTTTTTGTGCGATGTACTTTGAAGCGGAGTAAATGCAATTTAATTATACACCAAGTACGGCGGACAATTTCTGAAGTGCGGCGCACTTTACCTACAGTTACTTAAAAATCATTATGAAGATAATTATTGTGCAACCTTTGGCTTGCCACTTCCCACAACTGAAGTCTCATTCTTTAACTATAAAAAGATGATGAAATTTGCATCTCAAATCATCCAATTCATCATTTCTTAATCACATTACACTTTATCTTATAGTTAGGAACTAGTTCTAGTGGAATTGTTGAAGAATCACCTTGTTCCTCATCATATTCCGGGTTATAATCATCTAAGGAGGTGTAATTAAAGCTATTAAGGGCTGTGACAGAGTTGTTCATAGTTTGAAGTTGAATTTCCGGGTTGTTAGAATCATTGTTCGAAGGAAACTCATAAAAATCAATATAATTTGCTATTGAAATTGGTATAAAGATGTTTCTCTCCTTGAATGTTATGTTTTCTGAATCTAACATGCTTATTATGTGTTTTACCTCCATGAATATGGAGTAGTTTATTCATGTTTATTTGGGATTTATGGAGTAACATGGATTAACCAGGGATGATTAATGATATTTGGTTAAGTGATAAATATGAACATGATATTTAGATATTTGGATTATCGATCATCATTTGATTACTCACTTAGTTCGGGAATAGGTCGAAAGGCTCTGACTTTGTGTTTAATTCCTAGTTGTTTGTCTATGACAACTCGGGATTAGCTTCGTGAGGATTAGCTAATAAAATGCTTATCATCCCAAATATATGAATGTTTAATGCTCAACCTCATGTCTAACGAACTTGGTTGAGAGAGTTCATATTTGTTATTTCCAAACATGAACTAATCTTAAAGCATTTTTCATAATTAAGATTAAAGGCTGAAAGGATTCTTGTTATGTTAAATAGACAATCTCTTGATTAAACTACCCGTTCATGCTTTTGATTATATTAAATTTCATGAACATTATCATCATCTTGAGTTATGCTCCATTACTCTTGTTTCCCAAATAAACATTGTTTTATTATCTTGAATTTGTGTTATCAATTATCTTTAGATCGTGACAGTCTATTAGATAACTCTTTCGTAATATAATTGACCCTTTCTAAGAATAACCAATCCCGTAGAACGACATGGTCTTACCCTAAACCTACACTATAAACGGGGGTTTATACTTTATCCGTGTGTTAGTTGGAATTTGGATAAAATTGGAATTATAAATTTAAAGCTTTTAATAACACATCATAAGTACAAAAATAAACTTTTCGAAGAAAGGATCTTCAAGGCACTAACTCGAAACACCACGTAAAAATTGTACAATCCTCCCCGACAGCGGCGCCATTTTTTATGAACGTCAAACGCGTGTCGAAGTAATATATTATGTATCTCCCATTGGATAAAATAATTACTTGAGAACAAGTAATAATCTACCCTCCAAATGTCGTATCCACGGCGAGAATTAAATTGAGATTTATGTTAATGTTTTTCGTTTGATGCTCGATCATCTTTTGGTTTTTGGTTTTGAATTATACTAGCTAAAATAAAACTAAGAAAATAAATCTAAACTATATAAAATGGATATAACAACCCGTAATTTTCATCAATGTAATTATTCATCTATTAAATTAGATGCACTGTAATATCCATCGATTATATATATACCACCTTTTTACAAGGAAAATTTTGCTTTATCTCATTATGCAAAGTAACTTGCATCTCTAAAGTAAACGAGCTCACGCAACCTCCACCAATGCCATCTATATCTATGTTTATATCATGTAAACATCCTAATATGTCAAGTCTATATCTTAATATCATTTTTACCAAGTACATTATCCATTTAACGTACCATTTACAACGTTATATCAAAACAGACTTTATCCGTTAACATTTATATCAAAACCCTAATTATATGTAATGTATGCATATAAAATGAATGTGCAAACCTTCAAAAAAGTGTACAATGCACAACATTTGAAATATAATTTCCCTCCAAGTCAATGTATAACTCATTTAAGCTCAATGTACAAGTCAATAATGCAAGAAAACCAAACTAGGTCATTTTACCTCCTAAATCACTTTAGTTTCTTACTACCACTTTAACACAAGGTACAAGCACTTAATGCATGACTTCTAAACCCTAAACCTAAACCCTAAGTCATCTTAAAACCCTAATCTAAAACCCTAAACCCTAAATGAAACCCTAAAACCCTAATTTCACTTTAAACCTAAAACTAAATCCTAAACCTTAAAACTAAACCCTAAACCTTAATCCTAAACCCTAAACCTTAATCCTAAACCCTAATCCTAACATTAAACTATCTTAAATCCTAACCTTAACTCAAATTCAACCCTAAAAATCCTAACTCGAAACCAAAAACCAACCCGATACCTTTAGATTCATTTTGACCCATTTTAAGCGACCAAGCACCTCAAGCACCACCATGACATCACCACCATGTCACCAAGAAAGCAACCAAGCACCTCCATCACCACCTTGGCCACCAAGTTTGGCCTTGTCACCTCTTTGTCACCCCTTTCTTGCCACGGCTACACCAACACCACACAACCCTTCCACCTTGCAATGCTAGCTTTATAGACCTCAAGACTCATCCTATGGCTGCCTTAGTCACCACTCTACCCACACCTTGGCCACTACTCCAAGAAACTTAGGCACCAAGTTGGTTTCACCCCTATATAAGCCGAAACATAAACACCCTTTCATTTCATCCTTCAAACTCAAACACACACACTCAAATGGAGTTCTATCCATTTCATAGCAATAGTAGAGGATCAAGAGAAGCCCCAAGATCAAAATTGAAGCCAAGAACCAAGAGAAAGAAGCCCTTGAAGTCGTTTCTAGGCGTACGAACCCAAAAACCCCATTTTGACCCATTTTAGCTCAAGTAAGCTTATAATCTTGTTCCATAAACTTATAATATATTTTATAATGTTCATAAGACTCCTAAGATCTTATATGAACCCTTGTTAAAGCCTTGAATCCTCTAACCCATGCGTTTTTAATTAAAACCCTAAAAACGACCCGTTTTGATTTTCTAGCTAACAAATCCTTTTTCTAAACTTTTTTACATTAGAATATCTTATTTTAGCTTATTCTAATAAGCTATAACCTTCAAATATCATTTGGAACCCTAAAATAAGCTTGCATGGGTTTTTGGACTTGATTTGCAAATGTTTTCATGCATAGGGGTATATATCGTAACTTTATGAAATTTATAAATAGAGGGGCTGAAAATGTCATTATTCTAAAGTTATAACTATAAGGACCTATCTTGCCAAGTTCTAGAGTTTAAGGTTTAAATTATATATACTTTATATATAAAGGACTAAACCTGTAAAAGTTATAAACCAAGGGTAAATATTGCCATTTTTGCAAACTTAAAAATATAAAAAATAATATTTTTATATAAATTATAAAAATATATATTAATATTATAAGACTCGATTTTATTAAAACTCGACACATTACTAGTTATTAATCATTTATCGGCGCATATAAAATAATTACGTTATATATTTAACGTAATTTATCATCGACTAACTTTTGAAGAAACTTAAAATTTTATCGTATCATGTTACTAGGGAGCTTCATGTGAGGAGTTTCATTTGGGTATACATTTTGATGAGTTTGCTGGATTTACGATTTAAAGTGTCCTGGCTCCCTAAACCTTTACAACATGACCTCTGAATTATGATGGCCCGAACAGTGATACAATATTTCCATAAATTAATAAATCAAAGTAATACGTTAAACTT
>BQNB010025817.1:2195-17659 GCA_026074375.1 Tanacetum coccineum
GTGACAGTCATTTCCCATCCAAGTTCTGGAAATCATTGCAGAATGCTTTGGGTACTCAATTAGACATGAGTACTGCATATCATCCCGAAACCGATGGACAAAGTGAAAGGACCATCCAAACACTCGAAGACATGCTTCGAGCCTGTGTCATAGATTTTGGAAAGGGATGGGAAAAACACTTACCATTGGTAGAATTTTCCGAGAACAACAGTTACCATGTCAGCATTAAGGCAGCACCATTCGAGGCACTTTATGGTCGAAAGTGCAGATCACCTATTTGATGGGCCAAAGTTGGAGATGTTCAACTTACAGGACCAGAAATAATCTAGGAAACCACCAAAAAAATAGTAAATTCGACAACCCTTGTAAGCTGCCAGAGATCGACAGAGAAGTTATGCCAATATAAGACGAAAGCCCTTAGAATTTCAAGTTGGAGATCATGTCATGTTGAAAATATCACCTCGTAAAGGAATCATCCGATTTGGAAAAAGAGGAAAACTTAACCCTCGGTACATTAGACCATTCAAAATCCTTGAATGGATTGACCCAGTGGCATACAAACTAGAGCTTCCTGAAGAGCTTAGTAATATCCGCAGTACTTTCCATGTTTCCAATCTAAAGAAATGCTTATCTGACGAATCTCTCATCATTCTAATAAAAGAACTTCAGCTTGATGACAAACTCAACTTTGTGGAGGAACTTGTAGAAATCATGGATCGAGAAGTCAAGCAACTGAAATAAAGTCATATTCCTATAGTCAAAGTACGATGGGACTCCAAAAGAGGACCAGAATTTACATGGGAATGAGAAGATCAAATTCGTGCCAAGTATCCACATCTGTTTTCAAACGTCTCTTCGACATCCAACTAAATCTCAGGACTAGATTCCTTTTAAGGGGAGAGGACTATAACAACCTATAATTTTCATCAATGTAATTATCCATCTATTAAATTAGATGCACTGTATTATCCATCTATTAAATTAGATGTAATATATACCACCTTTTTACAGGGAAATTTTTGCTTTATATCATTATGCAACGTAACTTGCATCTCTAAAGTAAACGAGCTCACGCAACTACCTATTACTATTCTATCTATGTATATGTCAAGCAAACATCATAACATGTCAATTCTACACTCTAATATCATTTATAACATGTACAATATTCATTTAACAAAGTTTTCACGACATTATTATCAAATGAACATAAACCGTTAATGATTATGCCTAAACCCTAATTTTATATAATGTAAACATACGAAATAAATGTACAAGAAAGTAAGTCACATGTACAAGTATCATAGCATCTCATTTGAATACATTTTCCCTCTAAAATAAAGTACAAGTCTCTAAAAGCACAATGTACAAGCTTTTTAAGCACGAATCCAAGTAAGCCATTTTATCTCTATTTTTCTTAGAAATATCGTTCAAACTAATCAACACGTGTTTCAAGAACTTAATGCTCGACATTACATTTCATTTTCCTTCCTTATTACTGTAATACACATGAATTAAAACCCTAAAAACCCTAACTCGTTCCTAAACCAAACCCGCAACCACTTTTCTTTAATTTTTACCCATTTTAAATGCAACCAAGCACCCAAACACCTCCATGACTAAGCTACTTCAACTATAAGCAGCTTACAAGCACCTTAAATCCATTTCTTGGTCACCAAGTTGGCCACATCCTCTCCTTATTGCTTCTTTATAGCCGCGGCCACAAATACCTTTTCAACACTCACCACCTTTCAATCCTAAAGTTCTAGCCCACCTTATTCACCCTCATAGCCTCTCTTACTCAGCCCTCACTAGCCATGACACTAAGCAACTCCTACCTTGGGCTCCAAGTTCATTCGCACCCTATAAAAGGGGACGCACCCTTCACTTTAAACTCACACCTCAAATTCTCATTTCTATCTCTCAAATGAAGTTCTAAGCTGCTCAAGGAAGTCAAGAGAAGTCCCAAGTCTAGAATAGAAGCAAAGAAACTAAGAAACGAATCCCCAGAGGTCGAGTTCTAGGCGTACGAGTCCCAAAAGCCATTTTCGACCCATTTTCAAAACCACAAGCCGAATTCAGGTTCCATAAACTCTCATTTCTATTTTAAATCTTTAATTAGTGTCCTATGATCATACTTACACTCTTTTTAGAATCCTTGAGCTCAAAACCCATTCATTATAAACTTTTAAAACTAAACGAACCCTTTGAAACCCTAGTTCACTTGTTTTACTTTAATCCATAAGCTAAACCCACAAGTTGTTATTATAAGCTATTCTAATAAGCTTATTTATCATTTCTATAAACATTTTATCAATTCTTAAAAGCCTTAACCCGTTGGAAAATTTTTTGAACCAAATGAACCCGTTTTGTATTTTTGAACTCGAAAACCATTTTTATAAGCTATAAGCTTGTAAAAGCAATTTTTCCTAACTTATTTTAGCTTATTATTATAAGCTATAACCTGGAAAACCCTTTTGGAATCCTAAAATAAGCTTGCATGGATTTTGGACTAGTTTTGTAAAATATCTACATGCAAGGGGTATATATTGTTACTTTTGGAAATTATTAACTCCAAGGGCTGAAAATGTCACTTTATGAAACTTATAAATCCAAGGGTCATTCTTGCCAAGTTTTAAAGGTTAATTATGTAATTAATTAAAATCCAAGGGTAATTATTGCCAATTTGATATTCTTAAAATATAAAATATTATATTTTTATATAAATTATAAGAATATATAAAAATATTGTAAAACCCGATTTTATTAAACCCCGATACAATTATCGTTATTAATCATCGATCGACACTTTATAAATCAATTACGTTATATAATTAACGTAATTTATCATCAACTAGCTTTTGAAGAAACTTATAATCTTATCGTATCACGATACTAAGAAGTTTCATATGAGGGGTTCCATTTGAGTATTCGTCTTGACGAGTTTGCTGGGTTTACGATTTAAAGTGCCTTGGCTCCTCAAACGATACTGCTTGGCTTCTGAATTATGATAGCCCGAACAGTGATGCAATAATTCCATAAATTAATCAATCAAAGATATACGTTAAACTTTATGAAGTTTTAAAACATAATCAATCAAACCAAGACTTGACATATTACCCCAGGTTGCGTGACGAAGCCGTTACTTTTATTTCATACTTTTGCCATCAATCAGATTTTCCTGTACTGTTAAAGTAAGTTCATAGCCTTACATTAAAATCTCTTTAATATTTCATAAACCCGTGAGGGGGATACATGCTTAAATCATAAATGCAAGTATTTTTCTTTATGCTATCCTGATATATTATTGCCTAAGTAACTGCTTTAGCCATTAAGACCCCATTATCATGAACCGTTAATTACTTGTCGGGGTAAGCACGAATAATGTGAATAGATCTATTTGGGACTGGACTTCCCCGTTAGTGTACCTAAACTTTCGGTAACCAATAGCACATCATTTGAAAAACTTTACGGGTGTTTGGCAAAGACACCCGTTAGGGCAATTACTTGTGGTTATTGATTAACCTAAGGCTTCGGTGTCATGAGCTTGGGGCAATAATATTATTTTCTATAATAATTGTACTCATTGCAATTATTACTATTATGGGTGTAAAACAACGTAACCCACTGATTATAATGACTTGTATTCAAACAGTTTATCATAAACCTATGAATTTCACTCAACCATTATGTTGATCTTTTTAGCATGTTTATCTCAGGTAATTAAGCAACTTATGGCACGGACTTGAAGATGGTTAAGCTGTTATCATTCAAACTTTATGTTTCTAGATTTTGGAACCTCTTTTTGTAAAAACTCTGATGAATAAATGAATGATAACTAAATTTTCCAAAAACGTCTCTTTACGAGTCATTTTCTATGATTATGTCTGTTGTACTATGAAATAATACCCCAGATTAGCTTCCGCTGCTATATTTATCAAAATAGGGGTGTTATATTACAGAAGTAGATAGCCAACCTCTTTTAGTGTGGCTCCTGCCGACTAATTTCTCCCATAAATTAATATAAACAAGATGACCGTCTGCACACCATGGAAAAGTCCACTTCATTTCCATCCTATTTTTCTCACGGAATAACGCATTAACTTCTTCAAGCACAATCACGGTTCTTTTTGGTGCAGTTGGGGAACGAGTAACGTCCTGAAAAGTCCTATCCTAATCTGACTAAGTATGGGTCAATTTATGAGAAAATGGATTTATTCGCTAATATTATAAGCACATACCTCTTTCCATGGTAACAGTTTAATTTCAACTCCATCCGACCCAACAATAGTTTTGATGACTTTTTTTCAACCTTTTCTAACTTAATTTCACGACGCTTTTTCCTACATTTTACTTCAGTTGAAGGCGGTTGGATATAAGGGGATAGGTAAGCCTTGCCGGGAAATTATTGACGTGGTAAAGTTTCATTCTCAATTTGCTCAGCATCTTTCACAACACTATCAAATTGTACATCATCTTTCTCAATATCTTCTTTTACAAAACTATCAACGTGCAAATCATCTTTCTCAATATCTTCTTTCACCAAACTATTAACGTTCACATCATCTTTCACAATCTCTTCTATGACCACACTATTAACGTTCACATCATCTTTCACATCATCTAACAATTCAGAGACACAAGCATCCTGAACCTACATACAAAATTATGAAAATCATATTCATCTAAAAAACAAAGTTAAAATAAATCATTAATATATTACCTGAACAGATGGCGTGTAAAAGAATTCGTTGATTAGTTCTCTAACCTGTTGTGTAGATAGACAAAAATCGGAATGACAAGCTTCTTCATTGTCCTTGACTTTGAATTGAGGAGAATCGACGACAAACGATTTCTACAAACATATTTATTCATTAATAAGGTAATTGTAAAAATAAATACAATAAAACATGTTTAAAAGGAAAAACCTTAGAAAGATTACCAACATCCTGGGACCTTAAAGTAATAAGACCATTAACAGCAACACTCTCGTATTCATCATTCAAACCTGTATACTAGCTGACCCCCTCAACCGATTTGTGATCAAGACCATCAGCATGAAAATTATCTGAAACATCATTCCAGTTCTAGATATAAGAATTAAAGGTGAGATACCAAGTTATACAATAAGAATTAAGGAAATTTGAAAATAATAATGACAACGCATCAACATTCATACACTGGCTGACACCTCCCATGGACTGCTGGTCAAGACCACAATCAAGAGCATTCTTGGATAGATTGCCAGTTTGATAAAAAAATTAAATAAGGAATTTTTATCAAAAATAATAACAAGGTAAGATGTTATGTAAAGAACGTAACCTTATCAAGATGATCAACATCCGATGGACCAGGCTTTAGTTTTTCCTCAACTGAATTTAAACGAACGTGTAGATCAATGATCATCTGCTTTTGTTCTTTGACATTTTTTAGAAGTTCATCTCTCTCTTGAATATCTTTTTTTTCAACAGCTGAAACATGTACCTCTTCTTTGGAATGTACCCTAGACACCTCAGTACGAACATGTACCTCATGTCGAACCTCTGTCCGAACACGGGTATGGAAACTCTTACCTTTACTACCCTTTGTAGCTGATCTAAGAACTGGAATAGAATGGGTGACCTTTTTAAAATAATCTACACTAGATCTCCACCAAAGTTCATTCATCTCAATAGCCGAAGGGATAAGTTTGTTAACAGTAGAATTTTCTGAATAAAAAAATCTGTCATAATTTGATTTCTTAAACTTTAACCCATTCCTCCATGCAACACCACGGGGGATCACATTCTCATATTTACGCCACTAATGGATTGAATTAGAGAAAGTCTCCAAACCCCGTATCTATTATAACATAAATATCAGATAACATTACATAAAGGAAACAGTGTTGAAGGGATTAACTATTAATGAATGAACATGAATATGAAAGAAACTAACCTTCAATGGAAAAACAAAACCATACAAGACATAGTTGGCCTCGTATTTTGGATTGCTTGCCAACTTTTCCAAATGGAATTTCCAATGAGTTACAACAACGTTGTAATCCCTCTTATGAAAGAATGACCACATATATTCTCCCTATGGAAATGCATCCATTTATAAAAATCATCTACTAAATTTACAATGGGTTTTGAAACTACATGTCTAAGCTCATGACCCATAAAAACAAAATCTAACGCAAGCAACAAACAAACACGTACAACATACTCATCATCCAACTTCGCAAACTTAACATCTTTGTTAACAAGCACTAACAGATGTTCACCCTTTAAGTTTTCAATCTTTGGGAAAACACGCATACGAAATTCAAAATGATCTTACTCATCAGGATCTAAATTCACTTTGCCAAACCAAAAACCCATAATCAAACAGAAATTCTCCCTACCATATTTTAATGTACGACCATCAATATCAAATATGAAGGGCTGGTTGGTAGATGGTTTAGAAATGAATCTTTGGTGTTGAAGTAAAAAATTCAGCAAATGATTATCATGTAGTGTTGTTTGTATGTTTAACCATGGTCCACAAACAGTCCGGGAAAAAATATCAAGACGATTTTCCTTCCAACTCAACTTCGATCTAATGGTTTATAGGATTTCTAACTTTGATCTAATACTAACCTTAGCATTATAAACCTAAACCAAAAATTCAAACGGAACTGTCAATTATAAATGTAAACAATAATTATAAAGGTATCACAATTTGGATTTATTATCATAGGTCTCAACTCTTATAAATAATTATGAACTTAATTTAAGCAAATCATTCATGAAGGATATCATCCGAAACGTGCATTGCCCTAGAACTATCATGCGTACTCAAATCAGATTAAGGGCAAAACAAATAAATTAAAGGAAGAACAATTAGGGTTTTTTCAAAATTGAGGTTTTCAAAAAAACATAAAAAAATTAGGGATTAAATCAATTGAAGGACGCAAAATTGATAATCAAATAAAAACTTACATAAAGTCTTTCAGCCATAAGAACAATTTAACTGATATGGTAGCGAGTCACAACCAGTTGATTTTTGATCGGAATAGTAATGATCGGAATGATTGTGTGTTTCAAGAGAGAGAAACAAATGTTAAGAGAGAGAAAATTATTTGTACACTTTTTGTTTTAGTAAACATTGAACACACGTTACAATGAAATCTTTTAGATAATTTAGCACACTGCCCAAAGTGGTAGAGCAAATCTTAGTAGAGCAGTAGAGCATCCTACGTGGACATAAAGATAAAATAGTACTTTGAGGGTATTAGGGTAATTTTACTTTAAGTGGTGGGCCAACCCACTGATTTGTGGGCCAAGAAAAAGTGTTTTTGAGTGGACATGTGTCAAGCTATAAAGGGGGTAGAGCGGTAGAGCAGTAGAGCATGGCTCTTTTAAGAATTACCGGTGTCAAATAAACCGGGAAAGGCTTCATGAAACTATAAACAATTCAAACTTCTACCCGGAAACAGCACCTTTTAAAGAACAGGACAATACATTGGTTAGTCACATTCTTTCCCCGTTCAAGAAGCTTTGGTCCTCAAAGCTTAGGAGCGCAACCTCTTCGGCGGGAGCCAGATTGGTAGAAAAAAGGTGCGGGTATTATCTTTTGCATTTGGGTCTTCCGAACGCTCACCAGGTGAACCAGGAACCTCTCGTAGGAGTTCCACAGCGTACTTTGACAATCGGAATACGACTCTGCTTCAGAAGCTTGACCTCGGGTTGTCACATTGAGACCGATGAGTCTGCGGCCACACGACCACCGCATCCTGCATACCGCGTTACTGCTAGGATATCGATCCGAGATGAGCCACCTACACCATTTTGGTCTGATACAGAGGTTGCCAGACTCCTTGCTATACCTACTCTACCACCATCACCACTTTCCCCATGGTCATCACCACAACCTCATATTCCCTCACCACCACTACCAGTACCACCACCACCTGCTAGTCCTACTTATCTATTGGGATATCGAGCTACTATGATCCGACTGAGAGCCGAGGCCCCATCTACTTCCCATTCACCATCGCCAAATAAGGGGGGGGGGGGGGGGGGGGGGGGGGGGGGGGGGGGGGGGGTGGGGGGGGGGGGGGGGGGGGGGGTTTTTTTAAAAAAACATATCATACTCTCCTACACCAGAGCAGATACACCACCATCAGGTACACCTCCATTAGGGACACCACCACTCCTACCTATACCATCACCTACATCATCACCATCTTTGATGCTACCCTCTGCTGAACATGGAGCGGACATGCCCGAGGTTTGCTTAACACCTCGAAAGAGGTTATGTTTTGCTTTTGGTCCTAGGTATGAGGTCGGAGAGAGCTCGTCTGCTGCTGCCGCTAGACCGACTAGAGCTTTTAGCGCAGACTATGGTTTTGTTGCCACCATGGATAGGGAGATTAGGCGTGATCTAAAGAGACATGTCGATTATGGGATCACCGACACTTGGGATGAGATCCCGTTAGACATGCCAGGGGCACCAGCGACTGATGACACAGAGTTGGGTCGATGGATGATAGAGTTTTCCACTAGGATTAGGCAAGACACAGACGAGATCTATGTGAGGTTAGATGATGAGTAGAGTGAGCGACAATTGATGGCTAGCCGGCTCAACATGCTGTATAGGGATAGGCGTGCACATGCTCATACAACTCTACTGATGGAGATAGAGGCTAGGATGTCTCGAGAGGCTTGGGGACGATCCATGGACGCTAGTGATCTTGCACGTTCAGAGGTTATGTCACTGCGTACTACTGTATTGGGTCTGCAGGCAGTGATTATAGAGTTGCAGGCAGCGGACCGTAGGAGACATGCGCCGATTACAGAGTTGCTGGCAACGGACCACAGGAGACAGTCATAATTCATTGAGGCACTAAAGCTGCTGAAGGGACTACAGACCTAGATGACAGAGTTTCAGAGGCAGTAGGGACCCGCTAAAGGTCCTGCATAGCCAGATGCACCAGAGGAGGCTGGTAGCAGTTCATAGATCATGTTATGGCTAGTTATTTTGTTCAGCCTACTAAGTATTACGGGTAATTCCCGCTAGTAATGAACTTAGGTTATATATTTATTCTTGTAAACCTAATCGTTGTGATCATTTTGTATCTGAACCAATCATGTATGTTTTTGCAAATTATATTTGGAATCGGTGGATTATGTCATGTCTGTAATCGAAATTTATTATGAATGAATGTCGATTTAGCTACACCATTGTTAACTTCAATTCAGTTGTATATTTCACTGTGTGTTTGCGATCTCTCTTTACTTATTGTGTACATTCATGGTTATGACTTTACAAAAAATGAACAAGGTATTCTAGTTTCTTGTGATTGAAGAAAAAATGTCCGCACAAAGAAGAGCTACGAGGTCGAACACATCCCCCAACACAACCATTAACACCACATCTGTCACAAATGCCCAGCTTCAGGCAATGATTAACCAAGGTGTCACTGCCACTTTGGCAGCACGTGATGCTGACAGAAATACGAATGGCGATGATAGCCATAATTCGGGAACGGGTGTTAGAAGGACAGAACGAACTGCCCGTGAATGTACTTACACTGACTTTTCTCAAATGTCAACCATTAAACTTCAACATGCAGGAAAAGTTGCCAGGTCTATCTCATGGTTTAAAGAATGGAGTCTTGTTTTTTCCATATTAGTAATTATACAGTTGAGAATCACGTCAATTTTGCTACTTACACTCTCCATTCTTGCTTGAACATGGTGGATACACTCAAGATCGAAGACAGTTGGTCATGATCTGCTTATGGTATGTCCTGGAAACACTCATTAAAATGATGACTTTCTGACAAATAATGTCCGCAAGAAATGAAATCAAAAACTGGAAATGGAGATTTGTGGGATCTGAAGTGAAGGGTACTGACTTGACAATTATCACCCAAACAGCTTTTAGGAATTGGATTATGTTGCGGGAGTATGTTTCTCGAAGAAATCTAATAAAATTGAAAAATATAGTCAGGGGTTTTTCCCTGACATTGATTCATAGAGCGTAGTGGCGTCTCAACCATAGACAATTGCAAGAAGCAAATGAAAATCGCATGACCGATAGCTAATAGATGGAGAAAATCCGTACTTTTGCGTGGATCGTCAGCACTAGAATAACCAGAAGAAGAAGAAGCCGAGCAGTGAACACCACGCGAACAACCCCACAACATAACATCACAAACAAAGATAGGCCGAACACTGCCTATAAGCCTACACAGCAGGACAGGTGAGAAAGAAGCCAAACGAGGGATCTAAAAACCCCTAAGCTCAAAATGCAACTACACCATGAACGGACCCATGTGCTCACAGGCATGCAGAGAGCACTGCATACCACCAACAATGGCTAACAATCAGAAGGGGTCACTGGGTCCGGACAGAAGCCTACATTTATGAGTGTGAAGCCCAAGGGCATACAAAGAGGGAATGTCAAAGCGAAAAACAACAACCGCGTAACCAAGCGAAATGGCAATGCGCCACCGAAAGTGTAAGCGGTAAGGTGCCGTGGCTAGGACCACCTCGACTTTTCCAACGTCGTGTACGGGTACAATCCATCTAAACAACCGCTATGCATCTGTCTTATTGAATACTGAGGTGCGATAGAAATTTGCCAACCACATGCATGGTAGCCTCCAAAATTGATAACACCATCGACAATCCTAGATCACTAATATGACGTTGAACTAGCCGACGGAGAATAGATGGTTAAACAATATCTTTAGTTGTACATGAAACTTCCTAAACACACATTCAACATAAAAATAAAGCCCCTAGAACTTGGTATTTCGAGATTGCTATAAATTGGATAAGGATGGTTGGCGACGAGATAGCCAAGCGTCATTGTGTGTGCCGAGAAGATCGTTCGCATCCCCTGGGGAAATGAAACATTAATTGTTCATGGTGACTGAAACAACCAGGGAAAAGAGGCTCGTCTGCACATGATCTCGTACACCAAAACACAAGAATACATGCTAAAAAGATGTCAAGTCTTTTTGGCAAATGTTACTATAAAGGAGACGGAAGACAAGTCGGAGAAGAAGCGACTTGAGGACGTATCGATAGTTCAAGATTTTAGTGATGTATTCCTTGAGGACTTGCCGGGTCTTCCTCTGACTCGACAAGTGGAATTTCAAATCGATCTGATACCTGGTGCTGCACCTGTAGCACGGGCACCTTATCGATTGGCGCCTTCCGAAATGAAAGAGTTGTCAGAGCAACTGAAAGAACTATCCGACAAGGGCTTTATAAGACCCAGTTCCTCACCTTGGGGAGCTCCGGTCTTGTTTGTCAAAAAGAAGGATGGATCATTTCGAATGTGCATCGACTATCGGGAACTGAACAAGCTGACAGTGAAGAATCATTATCCACTCCCAAGGATCGATGATTTGTTTGATCAACTACAAGGATCCAATGTTTATTCTAAGATAGACTTGCAATCAGGTTATCACCAGCTTTGAGTACGGAAGAAGATATTCCAAAAACGGCCATTTCCGAACTCGTATGGCCATTACTAAGTTCCAAGTTAACCATTTGGCTTGACGAACGTCACCAGCGTATTTATGGGGGATCTCATGACGCGTGAGCAAGCCATTTTTAGATAAGTTTGATAACAGTCTTTATTGCGATATCCCTTATCTACTCCAAGAACCATAAGGAGCATGAAAACATCTTAGGCTAGTTCTGGAATGAGTAAGAAAGAGAATTGTATTCTAAGTTCTCTAAATGTGAATTTTGGATTCCTAAGGTATAATTTCTCGGCCACGTGATTGATAGTCAAGGCATTCACGTGGATCCCGCCAAAATTGAATCAATAAAGGACTGGGAATCCCCTAAAACGCAATGAGATTCGCCATTCTTAGTCTTAGCTGGTATTATCGAAGATTCATCGAAGATTTTCAAATATCGCCAAGTCCAATGACCACTCTAACTCAGAAGGAGTAAGATTCATTGGGATGAACAAACAGGAAACCGCATTCCAGATATTAAAGCAGAAGTTTGTAGTCGCCAATTCTGCTTTACCTTAGGGGAAGCAAAGATTTCGTAAAAGTCCTAATGCGATGAGTCGCATAAGATTGCGGGGTGCGTCTAATGCGAAAAAGGAGACGATAGTAAATTTCATATGCATCACGCCAATTAAAAATTCATGATAAAAAAAAAAGACCATACAACTAATGATTTGAACTGTTGATCGTAGTGTTTGACCCTCTGAAACTTGAGACGACTATTTGTATGGACTATTGTACGGTGTTCACGGATCACAAGAGTCTACAATACATTCTTAATCAAAAGGATCTGAATATGAGGCAGCGTCGTTCATTAGAACTGCTTAGTGATTAAGACTGTGAGATCCGTTACCACCCTGGGAAAGCGAATGTTGTTGCTGACGCATTGAGCAGGAAGGAGCGGAGTAAACCATTAAAAGTTCGAGCCTTAGTAGGACTAATTGGCTTTGGCAAACAAATCCTGAATGCTCAGACTGAAGCTCGGAAGCCGGAGAACCTCAAGAACGAAGATGTGGGAGGTATGTTGGTTGAAAACTCTAAAGATCTGAAGAAATTTAGAACGGAAAAGTTAGAACCACGAGCAGATGGAACTCCATGCTTCAATGGCAGGAGTTGGTTGCCATGTTATGGTGATTTAAGGACCGTGATCATGCACGAGTCCCACAAGTCCAGATACTCTATTCATCCGGGTTCTAACAAGATGTACCAAGATATAAAGAAGCTATATTGGTGGCCCATTATGAAGGCCAACATCGCCACCTATGTTAGCAAGTGTTTGACCTGTGCTAGGGTCAAGGCCGAACACCAAAGGCCATCAGGATTGTTGGTACAACCTGAGATACCTCAATGGTAGTGGGACAACATCACTATGGATTTTGTTACAAAGCTTCCAAGGTCGTCGCAAGGCTACAATACTATTTGGGTGATTGTTGACCGACTCACTAAGTCTGAAATCTTTCTACCGATGAGGGAAACTGATCCCCTGGAGAAACTGGCAAAAATGTACCTAAAGGAAGTGGTCGCAAGACATGGAATCCCAGTCTCAATTATTTGCGATCATGATCCTAGGTTCGCATCAAATTTCTGGAAGTCACTCCAGAAGGCTTTGGGTACTAGCTTGGACATGAGTACGACATACCATCCAGAAACCGACGGGCAAAGCGAGAGGACCATTCAAACTCTCGAGGATATGTTACGTGCATGCGTGATCGACTTTGGAAAGGGTTGGGTCGACCATTTGTCCTTAGTTGAGTTCTCGTACAACAACAGTTATCACGCTAGCATAAAGGCTGCACCTTTTGAAGCGCTTTACGGTCGAAAGTGTCGTTCACCTGTTTGTTGGGCCGAGGTTGGGCAAGTGCAACTTACCGGTCCAGATTTAGTTCGAGAGACGACCGAGAAGATTATTCAGATAAAGCAGAGAATGCAAACCGCTCGCGATCGACAAAAGAGTTATGCCGATAAGAAGCGTAAGCCGATGGATTTTCAAGTTGGGGATAAAGTTATGCTGAAGGTTTCGCCTTGGAAAGGGGTCGTACGTTTTGGCAAACGGGGGAAGTTAAACCCCAGATATGTCGGACCTTTCAAGGTGTTAGAAAAAGTTAGAGCCGTTGCATACAAGCTTGAGCTTCCGCAAGAGCTGAGCAGGGTTCACAACACTTTTCATGTATCCAATTTGAAGAGGTGTTATTCCGATGATCCGCTAACTGTGCCATTGGATGGACTACACGTTGATGACAAGCTTCAGTTTGTCAAGGAACCGGTCAAGATCATGGATCGAGAGGTCAAACAGTTGAGACATAGCCGTGTCCTGATTTTCAAGGTAAGATGGGACTCCAAGAGAGGTCCTGAGTTCACGCGGGAACGTGAAGACCAATTCAAGAATAAATACCCGCACCTTTTTGCAAAGGCCGCACCGTCTTCAATTGCCGCGCCGTAAGCCTTGAGGACAGGGATCGTTTAACAGGGGAAGTCTATAACACCCCATGTTTTCAATTCATTGACGACGTCAATAAATCTACTATTTATTTTTGGTGTTGTACGCGTTTGCTTTTAATTTCATGTATTAAGTAAAAATCGCGTAAGCTAAAAATGATCATTCAATGTAAACAGGCATCATATAATTAAGCGTTTACATCAATCAAGTATTAAATAATTATTTTGAGAATAATTATGGTCTTTGTTTATTATATTTTTATCGGTTACGCAAAGTGTTTACGTTTCGCGATAAATTAAGTTTAGGCATTCCCGGAACCACAAAAATATTTCGACGCTTCAACAAATACCCACATTTATACCCAATACTCAAAAATCACAAAAATATATCATACATATCAACCCATGGCCGGATTTGGTGATAAATATCCAAGAAATATCATGAAAATCTATCAACTTGCAATGTACTACACCTTTTAATTAAACCATGAGACTTTTTCAAGCAAAACCCATACCTAGACCATAAGGACTTCCATGTTTTACTCATCTTGTCTTATGACTCATCCAAGTGGTCTTGGCTAAGTCAAGAGGTACATAAGACTTTAGCTAGAAAGGTAACACATACACATATCATTTTCATAGTGAAAAACATACTCCTTCTCTCTTTCTTTTGCTTGATCCCACGGCTCACCCCTAATACATACCCAATCCATACAAAATTTTTATTACAACCTTTACACACATTCCTACATGATATCTAAGGTAACCTAAGGTGATTAGAAGGCTTGGTTAAGCATTTGCAAGTGTTGAAGCAAGATTAGGGTTTCTATTGGAAAACTAGGGTTTCAAGTGTGCAAGCTTGGGTTTAAAGTCTAAACAAGGGTTTAGCACATATTTCTCATCATCATTGTTCATCATAAGGTCATCTAAAAACCTTTATCTTTTCATTTCATGAGTTTATATATATATTATGTTCTATGTAGTAAAATCATCATTTAAGACATGTTTAACTTGTAAAAGTGGATTTTTCTTGTAAACATGATTTTATGAACTTATACACATGTTATATGGATGATATTATGAGGTTATAAATGGATACATAAGTGTTTTACAATCTTGGTTAAGCTTAAAAAGTGTTAATGCAAGATTAGGGTTTTTAGGGATTTACATAAAAAGCTACAAGTAAAAGTGTGTAAACAACTTTGTAATCTTGTAAATCTTGTTGTCAAGGACTTATGTGGACAAAGCAAGGATTATGGACATTATTATATGTATCACATATGATAAATATAGTTATAAAAGACTTATGGTAAACTACAAAAGTGAAAAATACATAAAACAAGTGTTATATAAAAGTATACATATTCATTATAAAGGGGCTGTTTGGATTTCGAATTTCAAATAGTGAGTTTGATTTTTTATAAAAATATTTTTATAAAAAGTTACTATTCATGACAGAAACATTAATTTTTATAAACTTCATAAATAAATAGAACTTTCAATTATGAGAACGTGCTCGAAAGAA
>BQNB010025817.1:23845-59226 GCA_026074375.1 Tanacetum coccineum
ATCTAAAACCGAGCCTTAAAAACCTAAAACATTAAATTTTAACCCTAGAAATGCAAATTTAATTTATAAAACTCCTAAATGATTAAAAATAATTTTAAAAAAAGAATTATATTCTTTTGACTTTTATTTATTTTTTTTTGAAGAAAAACTGTTTTAATCTAAAAATATTATAAAAAATATTAAACTAATTTATAAAAATCTGAAAAATTCAGGGAAAGTTCTTTGAACAGTTAAAAACTTAGGAAAAATAAAAGGAGTCTACCAGCTTATCTCAATAAGCTGGAAATAAGCCCAAAAGGGCTGGTAGCTTAAAAGGGTAAACACCCCTTAAATACCAAATGGCCCAAGAGTCTAACGCAAAAGACCCAAGGGCGCAGATGGTAGTGTGTGGGGGTGTGTGGGGGTGTTAAAGTGTTGGTTGAGTAAGGTTGAGGTCTCGGGTTCAACCCTTGAGACTTCTCTCAACTCCTAACATTTTTATTTTGCAAATTTTTTATGAAAAAGTTAAATGAGGCTTAAATAAGCACTTTTTAAAAAAAGACTTTTTCTGAAAACTTAAAATAAGCTAGATATTAGCTAAAACAAGTGACAGATTTGACTTAAAAGCTTTTAAGCTTGTACACTTAACTGATTTTGCTCAAAAGCTTTTACAAGCACAAACTTAATCCAAATAAGCTACAAGTACCTTAAACCTAACCTAATAAGCAAATATAAACACAATTTAAGCACTTTAAATAAGCTGGAAAGCTTAGAAAGCAAATAAGCAGTTTTGGCTAAAAGTTATAAAACAGCCTAAGGAGCACTTTTTAAGCTAAAAATTAAGCTAGTAAGGCTAACATCTAAACCTTAAAAAGTTAAAACAGATTAAGCTAGTACTACTAGAATAAGAAAAAGCAAAATTTAAGCAATTTGAATAACTAATAAGCTAGATAAAGACTTATGAAAATGGATGTTTAACTAAATTCCTATGTTTTTGGTTTTTTCTAGTTTATATAAAAACTAAAAGGCAAAGTGCAGCCCTACTTTAAGCTATGAAAAAGAAATTAAAAAAAACTAAGCTCAAACAGATTGAGCTTATACACCAATGAGATTGTGCTATGATTTTTCAAAACCTAAAACTAATTTTAACTAATCTAATTTTAAGATTGAAAAGTGGTGTTCACCCTTTTTGAAACTGAAAACTAAACTTGACAGTTTTGAACTTAAAATTGCAAAACTTATAACTTCTATTCTAATGCATATATAAGTAAAAATGAAGCAAAAACCAAGACTACCTTGCAGCTTATAAGAAGCTTAGCTTATAAGCTGAAATCCAAGGTTTCAAAACCACAGTTTCAAGACATTGTTACAAAAAACTTAGAAAATAAGTTTTGACCTTTAAAAATCTTTTGAAAACTGATCTAAATAACTAAAAAGACTTGACAAAGTTGGATTTTAAAACACAATTGACTTAAACAGCACTAACATGAGTTTGTGTTATTTGTGCCAAACACCCCTTTAAAACTTGTGAACTCATTTTTACACTAAATCAAACTTAGAAAACTTATAAAAAACAAAAACAGATTAAACTTAAGGTTAAATAAGCACAAATAAGCAATTAGAACATAAAGATAATCACTTAAAATGAGCAAACAAGATTAAGCAATTTTAAGCTAATAAATGACAGTTTTATATAAGAACATGAACAAAGAAGATTTAAACAATAAGCAATCATTAATAAGCAATAAACAACATAAATAAGGATAAATAAGCAGTAATGAGCAAAGAAATAAGCAAAAACAGTAAATAAGCTATAAAATGGAAAAGTTAACTTACAAAGCCCATTTGCTCAAAACAAGGGCATTAATGCTCTTTACAGCTTTGTCTACAAGCTCTAACTTGTTAGAAACAAGCTGGTATAATCCATAAGCCCATCCCTTTTTAGCTTATCATTCATATTAGCTTTTAAGTTATTTTTGAGTGAAAATGACTCAAACTCTATAAACTATGAATAAGTTTATATAGCTTAAGTTAAACAATTTAAATATAATAGAAAAGTGCTTATAAGAGCTTAACAAACATTTTCATAACATAAGTTTCATTAACTTAAAAACAGAATTTAACATAAAACTTAAATGTTAATTAGAACTTAAAATTGAGTACAAGGATTTTTAAAGGAAATACAATAAGCATAAACTAATATAAGCTGAAAATTGCAAGGAAAAAAAAACTGATTTTTAAAACTCCTCCAAATCTGTGTGAAGAAGAGGCCTATTTATAGCACGAAGATGAGGCTTCTAGGTCTTGGACTTGTGTTTCCTTAGTGAGAGGGTTTGAAAGTGCTCTCCAAGCCTTCAATCCTAACCCTTGCATCCCTTGTTGTGTTTCTTTGTCTTTGATCTAAGCCTTTGATTTGTTTTCATGTCCCATCAATCAATCAAATATCATGAGATCTTGTCTTCTTGCTGGGGTGGGGTTTTAAAGTGGGATGTGAGTGTTTTGTCTTCGTTTTTGTCCCTTAGTAAATATCCGTTACATGAACATCATAAATCACAAAACACACAAATACAACGTATTTTTGATATATTTTGGTCATTTTAGGCTCGTTTTATTAGGTAAAAAGTATGTGTAATTAAGCACATACCACAAGTTTTCTTTCACTATCCTTGTTCTACTATTGAATACTCTAAAGGATTTACTATTCAAAGAGTATCCAACAAAGAAACCTTCCTCAGCCTTACCATCAAATTTGCCTAAATGATCTATGGTATTGAGAATGGTAACAGGACACCCAAATTGTTGATAGAAATAATACCTAAAAACATTATTAATATTTTTCACATCCTTACGTTTTGACAATCACAAAATATAAAAACGTTCAATGTAAAATTAAAAGTAAACAAGTAATTAGTAGTAAATTTTCATTTCGAAAATTATATCACATAAATGTATGAATAAATAAATTCTTAATGCATTTTATGATCAAAGGAAATTTTTATTCAACCTCACACTTTTATAAAATGTTGTAAACATTTTTATAAACATTACAAAACATTTTCTACAATTAAAAGAAATATTTTATTCAAAATAAACATTTTGAAATTGAAATTTTCGGACTTAAAACGGCTAGAAAGTTCCAGAAAATTCTTCCTACACAAAAGGACAAACTGGGAAGCGCCTAGTCGAGGGCGGCCCCCTTAAATACACGGGCGACCTCTTTATCTTTAAGGGGACCGCCCACCTATTTAAAGGGACCGCCCATAGGTAGACGCTCCTCAAGAATGTCCTATAAATACTAGACTTTTCCCCACTATTTTCTCACCTTCTGCACTCATTCTTTCTGATTAAAAACAACCTACACATCTCATTAAAATCCTTTGATCATTTAATCATAAAACTTTGTTTCTAAGTGATCCAAGCTCAATTCCTCAAGTGCAAGAGAAGAATACTTTCATCATCAAGTGAAGAAGTATTACACCTTGTGTGTTTTGCAATCTTATATGCGCCATCCATAACATCAAACTTGTAAATCCTGTAAAGTTATGTAGTTTGCTAGATCTAGGGGTGACTGTTGTAAGTATAGGTTGATTTTGGAGATACATTTCCTAGTAGTGTTAGTTAGGTGTGATTATAGTAGTGGCTTGGTGAAGTAGTGGTGTGAAGAAAACTAAGGTGTGAAAGAATTGTGTAGTCGTGATCAAGTCGTAGAAGCAAATTTTATAGTGGAAAGTTGTGAAGTTGTGGTAGATTGGTTCTAGCTAAGATTAGAACTCGACATCTAGCTTAGTGTCGGAAATCAAGATAAGCGAAAGTTGTGTAAGGTTTTCGCACTCTCATAAGGGAGCTAGTTGGGACAAGAAGAAAAACTCAGATTAGGGTGCTTGAGGAGTAAGTAGGCGAAGAGGTGCTTCATTGCCAAACAACCGCACTGTAAATCCTCGCGTTGTGGTTTGATTATTCTTACTCTTTATCTTCTGTCTTACATTATTTTATCTCATATATGCCTATTAATTGCGTTTAGATAAGTTATTGTTCAGAATGTGCAAGATTGTTTTGAATTCACATAAATCAAATCTAGAATATTACAAACACTTTAAAACCTTAAAATAAAAAGCGGTAACTATTCAAACACCCTTTCAAGTTTTTCACAATTGGGTATCAAGAGCCACTTCAAACAAGATTATTAAAATAAATTGTTATTTTAAACCCATACAAAACCTGAATCGATCTATGGAATCGGAAAAATATTTAGAAGGAAATCTATGCAAAGAACCACCACTATTTGAAAAGTGAATGGATTTATTTATTGGAAAAATAAGATTCAAACTAAGTGAAGTCAAAAGATCTAGATCTTTAGGCATGTTATTTGAACCGAATGGTGATTTTCCTCCTATTCAAAATAATCCCCGAAACTAAAAAGATGAAGTTTGCACCTTTTCATAAACAAAACGATGATCTTAAAAGAAACTTGCAAAAAATAATGAACTAAAATGGTAATTTATAATGCCTTGCTACGTAAAAGAATATGAAAGGATTTTTATGTGTCAAAAGCCGCAAGAAATTTGGGATACTTTAATAATCTCTCATACAGTAATAATCAAAGTCAAAGCTACAAAATAGATCTACTTGTTCAATAAAAAATGAACAATTTATGATTCTGGAAGAGGTGTCAATAGATAATGCATTTGCTATATTTAACACTATAGTACTAACTAAAAATACTTGATGAAGGTTTTTCTAGCAAGAATTATGTTAGGAAATTTCTTAGGGCATTACATCAAAATTGGCGCGCGAAAGTCACGGTGATTGAAGAATCAAAGAATCTAACAACATTACCTCTTGACAAACTAATTAGAAACTTGAAAGTTTATGAAGAAGTAATAAAGAAAGATTTCGAAATGGTCAAAGGCAAGAAAGAACAAAGTAGATCTCTTGCATTAAAGGTAAAAAAAGGAAGTAAGTAATGAAGATAACTCAAGCTCCGATAGTGAAGACGAAGAGTATTAATATGTGCTTAATTACAAATATTTTATACCTAATAAAACGGACTTAAAGGACAAAAAACACACCCAATTACACTATATTTGTGTGTTTTGCATCTATATTGTGCAGGTAACGGATACTCAAGAAAAAGACAAAAACTAAGCCAAAAACGACAAAACCGATCACGGATCGGAAAAGACCGGAAAAGACAAAGTCAATCGAAGCCAAAAGTCCAAAAGTCAAAGTCAAACCCGAGGCCGGGTCAGCCCATTAATGTTTTGTGTACAAGATTTAAATAATAAGGGGTCCAATACCCCTTATTACTCAACTCGGCCCAATCCAGCCCAAACATAAACCCAATCCAGTTAAACACTTAACAGCCCATCAATGGCTGTTAGTGTACCAGTTATCCAACAAGGACCATGCATGTAATACAAGTTATATCCTTGAGGGGGCAGTCTTGCCAAGTTCCCAAACATTTCATCACTACAAGGACGAAGTGTGTGATACACACACACAATTTGAGGGACTCACTTTGCCATCTTCCCAAACCTCCACCCTTATAACTCCTTACCCAGTCAAACATCCTTTCCCGCCATTTGAAACCCAGAACCACTCACATGTGTTCCCTCCCCTCTTTACCCTGGAACTCCCCAAAAACCACCATGGACAAAGCCCTCATCCTTACCCCACTAATACCCCAGCCCAAGGACCCCTGCCATGTTGGCAATCCCACTAATTTCAAGGGAAATCCTACGGTTGAGTTGACCTCATGGAAGCACAAATGGATTTCGAAGGCCAAGATTGATTTTGATGTTTACACTCACACAAGAAACACAATAGCATTTCTGTCTCAGAGAAGAAACACAAGCAAGGAAAAAGAAGACCTAATTTTCTAGTATAAAAAGGGTCGAATTGTGGCCATTAGGGGGATCTTATCATCTTTAATCTTTACTTTCTAGTTTTCTTTTAAATTCAGCTTATCAGTTTTTCTTTTTGTAACTTTAACTTTCAGGATTGTAATCTTTCCAAATTAATGAGAAATTCAAAGTTGCTCAACTTGTCTTAATTCTTTCAGTTTTTTTAATTGTTAAAAAGGACACTTTAGGTTTTAAACTCTTCATATAGGCTGTAAGGTTCAAATAACATAAGCTAATTCATAGCTAAATTGTTATTTAAGAACTTAGTCAAAGTTTGACCCAAAAGGTCAAACCAAGCATGGAGCATGGTAAATATGGGAAGGCCATGGTTTAGAGCCTCATGGGGGGCAATAGGTTGTGAAAAATAAGCTAATAAAAGCTCATTACCCTTGCATTCGAGCCAATGTCTTTTGTAAGTCCTTTTTCAATTTTTCAATTTTTATCTTAATACTGTAGCACAACTTATCATAAGCTTATTGTAGCTTAATCTGCTTATTTTATGTTAATCATTGCTTAATATCTTTACTTTATACTTATTAGTCCTTGGTTTAGCCTCTAGGTGTTAAACTGTCTCAAATAGCTTGTTATTGCTTATTTAGACTTAGCTTATTTCAAGTGCTTATTAGGAACTAATTTCTGCTTAATTTATCTCATCTTGTGTGCTTATTGACCTGTTTTGAGAAATCAGTGGTTAAACACTCTTTAAATCAGTTTAAAAAGGATTTCATTAACTTAAGGAGTGTTTGGCATAAGCCTAAAATGGGTCAAAATGGGAGTTTCATGGGTTGAGGTCACTAAGTCAATTTCAATTGATGATTGTGAGTCCATTTAATATGTTTTTAAGAAGGTTATAGTTTAAAAATCTCTTAATTAGTTTTTATAAATCATATTTTAAATTTGAGATATCAAATTTGCTTCAAAGTACTTATAATGGTTAGGATTGATTAAGCTGCTTGTTAGTATTGTTTTTGAGTTCATTCAAGTGTTAAAATCAAGTAGTGTAGTGTCCCTTTAGGTCTGCATAAGAGTTTGACTATTTTGTCAAAATTAACTAAGTCCTATATTCAGCTGTTTTCATTAGTATTTTTCTTGGCCCTTAAGCTTTCCAACCTAAGATTAAGCTGCTGATTTAGATAGCCCATAAGCCATACTTTTAAGATATACAAGCCTCTTTCCCTTTGGAGTTCACCTAAGTGCTTATTTTTAAGCCTATAGTTGCTGAAATAGGCTGTTTGTACCATGGTGCTGAGATTGCTTATTGTGCTCATTTGTGCTTTTTGCTTATTCCCTATTGATCCTTAGTGCTTATTAGATCTCCTCAAGTCCCCTAGGTTAGCTTTTATCAGCTTAGAAGCCCTTAATAAGCTAGCACTCCACTTATAAGTAAACTTAACAGAATTAACTTATTCAGTTAATACTGTTGAGTTCATAAGCATATTCTGGCTTGTTTAGTGGATCTTATTTGGTCATTTTTGTTCCTAAGTGCTTATTGGCTGACCTTGTTTATCTGTGACTGCTTATTTCCCTTTTTCTTTAGCTTAATTTGTCTAAAAGTACTTAGGAAAAAGCACCTTTGTGCCCCTTGTGCACCCAAGATCTGTCTGTCATAGCTATTTTTAGAAGTCTTTTTCATTGCTTATTTTTTGTTCAAAATAATTTTAGTTTGCTTTTTCTTATAGTGTTTTATGTCCTCTTTTCCTTTTTCTAGCTTATAGGTTCTTAAGCTTCTGTCTAGTTGCTTATTTTTAAACCCAAAGTTGCCCCCTTGTCTGTTTTTGTGTCAGCAGCTTATTTAGCTTTCCTTAGCTTATTTTTCATTCAATTGTGCTTATTTTCTATCTGCATTTGCTTATTTGTTGTGCCCTTATGTTTCTTTTAGCTTATTAGTTCATACCCTTGCTTATTTGTTCCAAAAATTTAGCCATTTGGCTCAATAAGCCATTCTGCCTGTTTGTTTTGCTTATTTACGAGCTTATTTGTGAATTGTGTAAAAAGTCATAGTTATTAAAAGTGCTTAATTTCTTGTGCTTAACAACTTTGTTAAGAAAAATTTTCAAAAAAATAAAATAAAAAGGGGAAGCTTGGAAGTCAGGGGTGAGTCGGGGCTCGAACCCCCGACCTCAACAAGCCTCAACCCCTTATACACAACACACACTACCGCTGCGCCCTTGGGTCTTTTCTGTTAGACCCTTGGGCCAGTTAACTTATATACACATTTTTCTCCATTTGCTTGTTAAGCTGTTTAGCTTATTTGCAGCTTATAGCAATAAGCTGAGTGATCAACTTTAATTTTCATAGGACCCTTAACCTTTTAGCTATTTTGTGTAATTTTTCTAGAATTTTTTATAAACGTTTAGTATTTTTTATAATTTATTTTGTTTAAAATTTTTAAAAAAATCATAAAAAATAAAATAAAAGTCAGAAAAATATAAACTTTTTTAAT
Organism: Tanacetum coccineum; assembly: GCA_026074375.1. Classification (NCBI taxonomy): domain Eukaryota; kingdom Viridiplantae; phylum Streptophyta; class Magnoliopsida; order Asterales; family Asteraceae; genus Tanacetum; species Tanacetum coccineum. Next base: position 32,171 of record BQNB010025817.1, read on the forward strand.
TTTTTTTCTTTTGTCATATAGTTTCTAGGAAAAATATTTGTTTTCTTGTAGGGTCATTTTTGCAAAGTTTCACTTTTTAAAGAACGAGATTCGTTCTCGTTTTTGTTTTGACTCGTTTTTTGTCTTAACTAACTCCGTTTTCGATCTAGTTTTTTTTAAACTTCGTTTTTAGCCACTTAGAGCCCATTTTAAGTGAAAAATTCATTCTAGGGTTTAAATTTGTGTAATTTAGGTTTTTGACCCTCGTTTTCATACCCGTTTTAGGTTTTAAGTTATATTGCTTTCGTTTTTAGGTTTAGTTTATTTGTTTTTGCATTTTTAATCATAGTAGTAGAAAAACCAATCATAATCTTGTCATATTCAAACATCGATTATCAATTCGCCATTCGACTTTCCATTCACGCCTCGTTGGGACTTAACGACCCGGAAAATCAAACTTCCGGACACATATATATATTTTAATTTGAGGATTCTTAACCAATCCTTGGCTAAAGGTAATTGGTTGATTGTTTGCTCATATATTATATATATATATACTATTGAACGAATCAAATTTTGGCGCCGTTGCCGGGGAGGCTGTGAAACGATTATCGTAACGGTTGACAATTTGTGTTTGAATTTGTGAATATTTCTTCTATTTTTATAAAAATATAAAAAATACAAAATACAAAATACAAAAAAAATATTTTTCATTTTCTTTTATTAGTATAATTATCATATAAAACCAAAAAAAAATTCCATAAAAAGAAATAAAAAATAAATTCACCAAGTTGGTAAAAGAACACCAACATATAATACTTTCCATTGAAGTATTATCCATCAATAAGTTCCCGAACAAAAGATTCAAAAACTTGCCATTTGTGTCGCTTACGACGAACGGCTCACCTCGATTCATTTCCCTTTACCATTTATGGATCAGATGCTTGAAAGATTAGCCAGAAATGAGTACTATTGCTTTTTGGACGGATTTTCCAGGTATTTTCAGATCCCGATTGACCCACTTGATCAAGAAAAGACTACCTTCACCTGCCCTTACGGGATATTTGCCTATCGTCGCATGCCTTTTAGGTTATGCAATGCACCGGGCACGTTCCATAGGTGTATGGTTGCAATCTTTCATGATATGATTGAGAAAACCATGGAAGTCTTCATGGATGACTTCTCGGTTTTTAGTGATTCTTTCTCCTCTTGCCTTTCCCATTTAGACAAAAATGCTCCAAAGGTATGAAGACACCAATCTTTTGCTAAATTGGGAAAAGTGCCACTTTATGGTTAAGGAAGGCATAGTCCTTGGCCATAAGATTTCTAAGACCAGGATTGAGGTTGATAAGGCAAAAGTTGATGTCATTGCAAAATTGCCTCATCCCACTACCGTGAAGGGTATTCGGAGTTTTCTCGGTCATGCCGGGTTCTACCGACGATTTATTCAGGATTTTTCCAAAATCGCCCAGCCTATAACCCACCTCCTTGAAAAAGAAACTTCGTTTATCTTCTCGAAGGAATGCATCGAAGCATTTGAGACCCTTAAGTTAAAGTTTAACCCAATGCTCCAATTCTAGTTGCTCCCTATTGGACTTGCCCTATGAAATCATGTGTGGCATGCATAGAGATTATTGTTGTTTGGGCCATCCCTAGGGCAACGTAAGACCAAGCACATCTACCGATACGACTTGCAAGCAAAACCATGACCGTAGACTCAAGCACATTACACTACAACAGAAAAGGAATTACTTGCCGTAGTGTATGCTTTCCTATAAATTCCGTCCATATCTTTCTGTCAAAAGCATAGTGTAACCGGACCATTCGCTCTCAAGTACCTGCTTGCTAAGCAGGATGATAAGCCAAGATTGCTCCGGTGGATTTTGTTGCTCCAAGAATTTGATGTCGTTATCCGTGATAAAAAGGAGCAGAAAATCTCGCCGCCGGCCACCTTTCTAGACTTGAAAATTACGGAAACATTTCCTCTCGAGACACTTGGGATGGTTACCTTTCGTGGTGATGATAATGCCCCATGGTTTGCCGATTTTGCAAACTACCATGCGGGGATTTTTGTGATCAAAGGGATGTCGTCTCAGCAAAAAAGAAAGTTTTTCAAAGACGTCAAACACAACTTTTGGGACGACCCCTTCTTGTTTAAGGTATGTGCAGATCAAGTGATCCGGCGGTGTGTGCACGGCAAGGAATCTCTCGACATCCTCGAAGCTTGCCAGTTACAGACCTTAGATGGTTGCAAACCAAATTCGACCTCCCGGTTTTCCTCCTATGTAAAACCATCAAAACAACCAAAATCGGGGGATCAATTTCAACCAAAATCGAGGGAACAATTTTAACTAAAATCGGGGTAATAATTTCAATCAAGGACAAGTTTACCAACCCCAGATTAATCAACCCCCGACTTTTCAAGCTCCACCTTACCAAGCTCCCGCTCCAGTTCCTCTAGCACCAGGTGTGTCTAAGTCCGATTTTGATAACTATGTCAAAGCTAAAGACAGCGTTATGTAAAATATGCAAAATTAAATGCAAAATATAACGACCCTTGATCACTAAATTCGTAAATAGTAATACCGCTTCTACTTCGGGCTTGGGTTCTCTTCCAAGCAACACCATTACTAACCCGAAAGGTGATGTGAAAGCAATCACTACCCGAAGCGGTGTTTCCTACAATGGACCTTAATTTTCTTCTCTTCCTAAAGAGATGGAAAATGAACCGAGGTGACAAAGGATACGGTGCAAAACCAAGCACCGAAAACGTCCAGCCTCCGGTATTCCAAACTAATGACCAAATTGGTGAGCCGTTGTTGCATCAAAGACTAAACCAACATTGCATTATCCTTCAAAGGGCTAACAGAGAGAAGCCCATGATAAAGACGAATCTTCTAGCCTTCAAAATTGTATGGATATTTTGGAATCTCCTTCGAGCTAAGTTTCGCGACGCACTACCAACACATGCCTAAATTTGCACCAATGTTTGAGAAAAGCCCCAATGGACAAAGATAAGATAATTAAGTTGACAAAGACACCGTAAACAAGAATTGCTTCGCTGTTAACCTAAAAAGGTTTCCCTAGAAATTGGAGACCCCGTAGATTCTTATACCGTGTGATTTTCGGAGAAAAATGAATGCTTAGCTTGGCCGAATCTCAGTACAAGAATCAAACCTAATGCTCTCTTTATTTGAGAGAACTAAATCTCCCAGCTTTTGACCAAAACCCGAATGAACTTGAACTTGCCGAACCGAAATGATTTCTAACTCCAACCGCAATCGCCGTGAGATGTTTTAGTGAAAGTTAGAACGTTCTTCTTTCCTGCCGATTTTGTGGTCGTTGATTACGTTGCCGATCCTCGGGCTCCCCTAATCTTTAGGAAGACCTTTCTTGAGGACGGAACGTGCCTTAATAGATGTTCACGGTGAACAAATGACCCTTAGACACGATGACCAATCCTGGTGAAAATTTATTAGTTTTTGTATTTTTTTTGAAAAAAAAAAGGGAACCTTTCAAATTTAGTGATACTAAGACTGTACTCCTACAATTAATCATTGAATCGCTAACGATCTGTGTTATTGACATTGCTTGTGAAGAATACGTTCAAGAAGTACTTGAAATTTCTGAAAGTGGCAATCCCACTTCTACTTCGGACCTTATGGTCGATTCTCGCTCTCCGTCTTTCACTCCCTTCAGAGGAAGTGATTTTCTAATGGAAGAGATCGATGCATTTCTTGAACACGATGATTCAATACCACCGGGTGTTGACGGCATCTATGATTCTGAGGGAGATACTATTTACCTTGAGGAATTGTTAAGTGTGATCAATAGTGACCCAAATCTCCCTCCGTCACCAGTTTGTGAAATCAATGTGCCTGATAAGATTAAATCTTCATGTGAAGATCCTCCTGACCTAGAACTCAAAGACTTACCATCCCATCTTGAGTATGCGTTTTTGGAGGGTGATGACAAATTACCCGTCATAATCGCTAAAAACTTGAAAGATGAGGATAAAACCGCCCTGATCAAGGTTCTTAAGTCACATAAACATGCCATAGCTTGGAAGATTTCTGATATTAAGGGGATAGATCCACAATTTTGCACCCATAAGATTTTGATGGAGGAAAATGCCAAACCCGTAGTTCAACATCAGAGAAGGGTTAACCCCAAAATCCATGAGGTTAATTTACCCTATCTCTGACAGTCCCTGGGTGAGCCCGGTTCATTGTGTCCCTAAAAAGGGAGGCATAACCGTGGTAAAAAAATGAAGAAAATGAGTTAATACCCACTAGGTTGGTTACGGGATGGCGAGTTTGCATCGACTACCGAAAACTCAATGATGCAACTCGTAAAGACCATTTCCCTTTACCATTTATGGATCAGATGCTTGAAAGATTAGCCGGAAATGAGTACTATTGCTTTTTGGACGGATTCTCCGGCTATTTTCAGATCCTGATTGACCCACTTGATCAAGAAAAGACTACCTTCACCTGCCCTTATGGGACATTTGCCTATCGTCGCATGCCTTTTGGTTTATGCAATGCACCGGGCACGTTCCAAAGGTATATGGTTGCAATCTTTCACGATATGATTGAGAAAACCATGGAAGTCTTCATGGATGACTTCTCGGTTTTTGGTTATTCTTTCTCCTCTTGCCTTTCCCATTTAGATAAAATGCTCCAAAGGTGTGAAGACACCAATCTTGTACTAAATTGGGAAAAGTTCCACTTTATGGTTAAGGAAGGCATAGTCCTTGGACATAAGATTTCTAAGACCGAGATTGAGGTTGATAAGGCGAAAGTTGATGTCATTGCAAAATTGCCTCATCCCACTACCGTGAAGGGTATTCGCAGTTTTCTCGGTCACGCCGGATTCTACCGACGATTTATTCAGGATTTTTCCAAAATCGCCCGGCCTATGACCCACCTCCTTGAAAAAGAAACTCCGTTTATCTTCTCGAAGGAATGCATCGAAGCATTTGAAACCCTTAAGATGAAGTTAACCCAGGCTCCAATTCTAGTTGCTCCCGATTGGGACTTGCCCTTTGAAATCATGTGTGATGCAAGTGATTTTGCTGTTGGGGCAGTCCTAGGGCAACGTAAGACCAAGCACTTCCAGCCGATACACTATGCAAGCAAAACTATGACCGAGGCTCAAGCACATTACACTACAACGGAAAAAGAATTACTTGCCGTAGTGTATGCTTTCGAGAAATTCCGGCCATATCTTGTCTTGTCCAAAAGCATAGTGTATACGGACCATTCGGCTCTCAAGTACCTGCTTGCTAAGCAGGATGCTAAGCCAAGATTGCTCCGGTGGATTTTGCTGCTCCAAGAATTTGATGTCGTTATCCGTGATAAAAAAGGAGCAGAAAATCTCGCCGCCGACCACCTTTCTAGACTTGAAAATCCCCATCAAAGTGAGCTCGAGAAAAAGGAAATTACGGAAACATTTCCTCTCGAGACACTTGGGATGGTTACCTTTCGTGGTGATGATAATGCCCCATGGTTTGCCGATTTTGCAAACTACCATGCGGGGAATTTTGTGATCAAAGGGATGTCGTCTCAGCAGAAAAGAAAGTTTTTCAAAGACGTCAAACACTACTTTTGGGACGACCCCTTCTTGTTTAAGATATGTGCGGATCAAGTGATCCGGCGGTGTGTGCACGGCAAGGAAGCTCTCGACATCCTCGAAGCTTGCCACAATGGACCCACGGGGGGACATCATGGTGCAAATCTCACCGCCAAAAAGGTCTTTGATGCCGGTTTCTTCTGGCCCACGATTTACAAAGATGCCCACGAGTTGGTTAAAAACTGCGACTCGTGCCAGCGTCAAGGAAAAATTTCACAACGTGATGAGATGCCTCAAAATTCCATCCAAGTTTGTGAAATCTTTGACGTTTGGGGCATTGACTTCATGGGGCCGTTCCCGTCTTCAAGAGGGAACAAATATATACTCGTGGCCGTCGATTACTTGTCGAAATGGGTTGAAGCAAAAGCGCTCCCCACCAATGATGCCCGAGTTGTTTGCAAATTTCTTAAATCTCTCTTCTCCAGATTTGGTGCCCCTCGTGCAATCATAAGTGATCGCGGAACCCATTTTTGCAATGACCAGTTTGCAAAGGTCATGCTTAAATACGGAGTCACTCATCGTCTCTCCACCGCGTATCACCCACAAACAAGTGGGCAAGTTGAGGTATCCAATCGTGGCTTGAAAAGAATTCTTGAAAGGACCATAGGCGAAAACCGTGCCTCTTGGTCGGATAAACTAGATGATGCACTTTGGGCCTTCCGCACAGCTTACAAAACACCTATCAGGTGTACTTCATACAAGCTAGTGTACGGAGAGGCATGTCATTTACCGATTGAGCTCGAGCACAAAGCCTATTGGGCTTTAAAGCATGCAAACTTTGACCTAGTGACCGCGAGCGATCACCGGAAGGTTCAACTCAATGAGCTAAATAAACTTCGTGATCATGCCTATGAAAACTCTTTGATCTATAAAGAGAAAACAAAGAGAATCCATGACTCCAAGATCAAAACCCGTGTTTTCAATGTCGGTGATCTAGTCCTCCTCTTTAACTCTAGATTGAAGATTTTCTCGGGCAAGCTTAAGACCCACTGGAGTGGACCATTCACCGTAACCCAAGTCTTTCCATATGGTACTGTCGAGTTACCCAAAACTCTGGGCCAAACTTCAAAGTGAATGGTCATCGTTTGAAGCACTACTTTGGAGGGGACATACCACAATTTGTAGTCCCAGATCTCCAGACTTTCCCTATGGACCAATGAATGCGGGGATCGAGTCGAGCTTGTAACTTGGTGAACAAAAACAAGTCGCTTTGTGGGTGGCAACCCATGTTTATCTATAGTATTTAGTAATGAATAAGTGTTTTGTGTGAGGAGGCTCGCCTCTTCCATTACCCGTGTTTCGTGTTTGTGTTGTATGTCCAGGATTTCCCGAATTGTAAAGACTCTCGTGCTCGCAATCCACAAGAGTTTCACATCCTCAGCTTCATTTTGGGAATCTAATATCCAAATCTAATCGACTAACGTTTTATCTTTTGGCACCCTTAATAAATGGCCTTAGATTTATGTAGGTACCCCCTTTTTAAACATCGAGGACGATGTTTAGTTCTAGTATGGGGAGGGGGGAATCTTCGATTTGATTTTGCCTGCAGTCGGTTGTCACGTAATCCCATTTTTACCACCAATATTTTGCAAAAATACCAAAAAAAAACGAAAAAAGTTAAAAATTTTCAAAAATAAAATAAGTGTTTTGTCACAGTTTTAACTTTCCTAATGGGTAGAATGAGAATAAATTTTGACTCGGTCGAGCGTGTTGAGCTCTTAGCTTGTTCCTTAACTTTTAGACTAAGCGTTCGCGGACTTTAAAATTCGTGAAGAACGAAAAATGATAGTGTTGTTTATAAGTAAGATGCTAAACAATGATTAGTTAGATATCTTAAAAGCTTATGAGTGTAACTTGTCGCTTTTTCTCCCCGAAGCTCTTAACTTGACTAATAAACGTGCTTAATTTTGCTTTAACTTTAAACCGACATTTTCTAAAAAGAAGCTCTTTCGGAAACGAAAATATTCATCTTAGTTCAACTGTATACTTGAGTTTCTAAAACGAAATTTTCTCTATTACGGAAAATATATATAAAAAAATGAAAAAATGAAAAATGAATGATGAAAAATATAAATTGTGGGCTGATAAAGGTTTACTGCATCTTGCCAGCGCAACCGATGTTGCAGTCTTCAAAACAAAGCCCATAGTGAGATAATAAATGCCAAAGTGCAGTCTTAAGTATTATCAATAAGAATTATCTGTCAGTTTACTTCATCTTGTCGGAGGAGTGGCCGATGTTGAAGTCTTCATATAAGGAGGAGGACCGTAGTCAGACTAAGTTACTACATCTTGTTGGAGGCGTGGCCGATGTTGTAGTCATGTAAATGATGACGGTATTATAGTATAGCAATAAATGACTAATAAGGAAAATTTAATGGTTAAGATTTCTTTTTCTAAACTCAAGTATAATTTTGAACTAAGAATAACTTGCTCTAAGACTTCAAAAGTTGTTGGTTGCCGTTGGTAGATTATTTCTAGGAATAATCACACCAATGAGATCATTAAATTTTTGATGTTTGCGTGCTTTGAGTAGTATTGTTTATTTAGCGGTAAATCTAAGAAATTCGGCCTAAAAGGGTGGAGTATCCCGCTATTACATTGCGAACATTCTCCTGTGGGGTCTCAACCTGATAACCTAAGTCGAACTCGGCTGGGATCTATCGAGAATATGCTGGTTGGTGGGTGATCTAGTCTTTTCCCCAGGTTTCTTCAGAAATATCGTTATGCACATAAACTATACTACTTTCTAAAATTGTCGATCTAAATTTAACTTAAAATTAAGCACAATCACTCTAATTGAATAATTGTTGGGAGCGAAAAGTTGACAAGTCATAGTTATAAGTAGTGTTAGCATCTTTACTTGTACTTAGCGGTGATTTCGTTTTTACGCTTAGCTTGGGACTAGTGAAAAATCAGGGACGATGAATTTATCCTTTTTGGACATCCATAGATTATTCTATGGGCACTTCTCATTCTATGATCCCAGTGTTGATAAAATAAAGGAAGTCAAAACATGGTAGTTGAGAAAAAGGAAAAATACAAAAATATTAGGGATAGTTAGTGTAAATATAAAAAATGGTGAAAACGGGACTTGTCGAAGCTATTGATTCTTTAGTTCCCCTTGACGAACACTTAGCTACTTTTCGAGGTTATTAGTCGAGGGGGATTGAGATTCTTGGTTTTCTTAAGTGTTTACTTCATAACATTGCGTGAGGACACGACAATATCTTAGTATGGGGGATTTTGGTATGTGCTTAATTACACATACCATTTTCCATTAAAAACGGACTTAAATGACTAAAAACGTACCAAAAATACATTGTATTTGTATGTTTTGCATTTGTATTGTGCAGGAAACGGATATTCAAGAAAAGGACAAAAACAAAGCTAAAAACAGACAAAACCGAGCACATAATGAAAAAGCATGGAAAAGCCAAAGTTAAACCGAAATCAAAGTCAAAAAGTCAACAAAAGTTAACGGTCAAACCCGGAGCCAAAACCGAAGAAATTCTTAAATATTGTAGGGCCACCACCTTAACCTAACTAATAGCCGGTGCAAGCCCATTAAGAGTTATATTGAAGACCAAATGGGCCCAAAAGGCCCAAAACCTTTTATACCCAATCCAACCCAAGTTTAAGCCCAAAACAAGTAGAGGGGGCAAAACTGCCAACCCCCTAAACTTGTATCATCACAAAGACCATGCATGTAATAACCCTTATAACAATGGGGGGCTTTTTGTGCCATCTCCCCAAACTTATCACCACAAGGGACGAGTTTTGCAATAACACATATATACTTGAAGGGCCTAACTTGTACATCCCCCCCAACTTCACCCCTAAACTTGTATCATCACAAAGACCATGCATGTAATAACCCTTATAACAATGGGGGGCTGTTTGTGCCATCTCCCCAAACTTATCACCACAAGGGACGAGTTAAGAAAGAAAAAGACTTCGACTATAAATAGAGCCTTTTGTAAGCCTTGGAGGCATCTTAGCTTATCTTAGTTTTATTGTAATTTTTATTTAAGTCATTTTAGCATTTTATTCAGTTTATTTTACGCCTTGTACTCTTTTTAGAATTATGAGTTTGAAGTTTATGAGTTAAAAGTCAAGTGTGAATTTAAATTCAAATGCTTAAGTGTTTGATTTGAGTTTAAAATGTGTTAAGAAGCTCTCACTCAAGCTTATTTATAAGCTGTTTTCATTAAGTAAACTAAAAGAGCTAATTAGTTAAGAAAAAATCAAAAAAAAAATTCTCATCTCAAATACACCACAGCTTTATGAATATAAGCCTGGAGCTTCTGGATGGCTTATGGCACTACTGCTTGTTTTAACCACAGCTAGAGCTTGTAGAATTCTTTGATTTAACCCTGTTGCTTGAGCTCACGGGTGTTGTAGTTCTCTTTTTCTTATTTTTTGATTTACTGCCAGAACTGCTTGTATTGCTTATTTGTTACCTATGTTTGCTTATTTATGCTTTATCATGATGTTTAGTGCTTATCTTGCTTAGTTGTTAGTTTAAAAATAGTTTGTGCAAATTTCTTAGTTAGTACTGTTAGTTATTAGTTAATTCTGTTAGATTGATTCAGCTTATTTAAGTGCTTATATTTTGCATTGAAAAATCATATATATGGTTCAGTTGCTTTGACAGAATTGTCAATTTCATGGATTTAAAGATGAAGATACAAATGAGCACCTAGATAAGTATTTATCTATCACCCAATTCATCAAGCAAAATGGAATTTCTCAAGACATCATCAATCTAAATCTTTTTTTATTCTTTTTAACCCATGAAGCTGAATCTTGGTTTTATACTCTTAAAACTCATTCTATTACTTGGGAAGAGATGGTCTCCAAGTTTCTTTCAAAATACTACCTATATTCTAGAGCATTGCAGCTTAGGAAAGAAATTTTGAATTTTTGGCAATTGCCTTCTAAATCAGTATTTCAAGCTTGGGAAAGATTTAAATCATGTTTACAGAAATGTCCAGATCATAGAATTTTGCTTGTCGATCAAATCCAAACCTTTTATTATGGAATCACAATGATTGATCAAGACAAAATTATGGTGGCTGTCGACGGCAATATCATGCGTAAGACTCCTCAAGAAGCATATGATTTTTCGAGAATATGACACAACACCATTTTCAGTGGGACGCCGAACTGTATCCTGACACTACCACTGATATGAGTGCTCATTATTCTAAGACTACTTTCGCATCGAGTGAACAAGTTGAACACACAAATACAATGTATTTTTGGCATGTTTTTAGTCTTGTAGGTATGTTTTCCTAGGTAAATGGTATGTGTAATTAAACACATACCAAGGTCCTTGGAAATGACACTGGATACACAATTCAAAGTATTCAACATCAACCAGGACCAGGTCATCCTAACACTTTTCACTATCTTACTCTGATGAAAGTGATGAGGACGAACCTTTAGAAGTGTTACAAGTTCAGAAATCAAATAATCCCTTGAGTGGCAGTCCCACTCCTTGCGAGGATAGTGACTTTCTTTTGGAGGAGACCGATGCATTTCTTTCTCTAGATGATTCAATACCACCGGGTATTAATAATGGCATCTATGACTCGAAGGGAGATATTCTTTTTCTAGAAGGATTATTAAATGATGAAATCCTGAGAGATCTCCCTCCTTTAAAGCTTAATAATGATCCGGAGGGAGATATCCTTTTTCTTGAAAATTTATTAGAGGATGAGCCTTTAGAAGCAAAGACCTCAGAGATCGATTCACTTATTAGGGAATCAACGGATACCTTTTTAATGGGGGACACGAAAACCAAATTAAATCCTCATGAGGATATTGATGACCTTGTTCCAATCCCACGGGTATCCAAGAAACCCTTGGATTCTTTTGATTGTATTTCCAAAACATTCAAAATGACTATCACAGATCTTTTGTTTGACTTCGATTCTGAATTAACTTTAAAATCAGACAATCTAATCTTTGGTATTCAAAATGAGGAGAGTGATAAGTCCGAAACGGAGACAATAATGGATGAGGTGCAAAATCATAGCCCACAAAGTACCGCACAAATCCCACCTCCGTACGAAAAGTTAAATTTTGATTTAACCATGCCTAAACCAATCCTTATCTTCTCACACTTTCATTATGGCATTTTTGGTTCTCATCGTGTTTTTAACATACTTTGCCCAAGACTACCATTTTCTTTATCATATAATTTTGGCCTCGTATTTTCTAAGGAATACCTCAAATTTCTCTCATTAAATATATTCCTGCTAGGAGACGAAAATGAAGTATTTGATCTCGGGATTATCGTTGTTTACATCGAATCAAAAGTTTGAAAGAGTTCCACCGAAGATATTCCTGCCCTTTTGCTTTAATTAAAATTTAATTTTGGGCAAGTCAAGCTAGCGACTCATAAAAAAAACAAGCGCTTCTCGGGAGGCAACCCGTGTTATCTATCTATTTTATTTTTAGTTTTAGTTTTTATTTTGAATAAGTGGGATGAATTTTTAGCCTAAGTGTGGGGGTGTGCTTCTATCCTTGTTGTGTTTCGTGGTTTTCTGTTTTTGCTTGCAGGACTCCCTTTGATCTTGAAGACCTTCGAACTTGTTTTCAATCTTCTAATCACACGATCTCCGATCATCTTCATGTTTATATCCTAGGAATCCTTAAATCACTGTGATCATATTATATATATAATATTATATATATATATATATATATATATATATATATATTTTATATATATATATATAAATATATATATATAATATATCATGTATATATATATATGTGTAGTTATATTATATATGTGTATGTATATATATGTATGTATATATGTGTATGTATATATATATATGTATGTATATATATCATGAATTGTATATATATTATATATGTATGTAAATATGTATATATAATTATATATATTATATATAATTATCAATTTATATATAGTATATATAAAGTTTCCCCCTTTTACAGTTGGAATTTTTAGCATTTGCTTTTTTCGTTCCTAAGTGTGGGGGTAGCACCCTATATTTTTAAACATTGAGGCCAATGTTCAGTTCTAAGTGTGGGGGGATTTCTATCGAAATGATCATACCTGTGCCTGTCTATGTTCCCGCGCAACCCCGTTTTAACCAAAATATTGCTTTATTTTATGTTAAAAAAATGATAAAAAAATTGATGATAAGAAAATAGAAAAATAAATATAAAATATAGAAATAAGTAGGCCCGTAGAACTAGGTATCTTTTGACTTGACCGACTTTTAAACTCTAGCTTTCCCCTTAGCTTTTGAGATTAATCGTTTGCTTAACTTTAAAATTTTGCAAAGAATTAAAAATGATAGAGTTGAATATAAGTTAGTTGCTAAGCGTGGAGTAGTTGGATCTCTTTAGAGCTCAATGAGGTTAATTGTGAATTTTTGCTCCCACCAGCTTAATAAACGTTATATAATTGTTAAATAAATAAAGTTACTTTGGTTTTTGTGATTCTTAGTTAGATCCATTCGTAGAGATTCCTTCTGGTGAAAGTAAGGTACACATCGAGGTTCTGTCAGTGTTGTGGGGAAATAGGCTACCGGGTCTTGTCTGTTAAGACGCCCGATGTCTCGGTAGTTAAAAGACCACAGGACTTAAAATTTGGCTATAATAATAATAATAATAATAATAATAATGTTCTAAACCAAAGCCGAAATAAGACCACTGCATCTTGTCGGTTAGGACGCCCGATGTTGTAGTCGTTTAAAAGGTGGTGGTAATAATAATAAGAAGAACTGTGGGCTGATAAAAGATTATTGGACCATCGGTTCGCATACCGATGAAGCAGTTTTCAAAAGAAGGCCCATAGTAAGAATATTAAATCCGAGACTGATAAAAGTTTACTGGACCATGGTCGGCTCGCATTCCGATGTGGCAGTTTTCAAAAAGGTCAAGGATCTCCTGGTCGAAATAAGACTCCTGGACCATGGTCGGCTCGCATACCGATGTGGCAGTTGTTTAAAGGACCGAGGGATAATAATGTTGCAATAATAATAATAATAAAGCCAAATTTCAGCGCGAGGGGTTGGATAATAATGAGTTGCAGTAGTACATAATAACAAATAAAGCCAATTTTTCGAAGCCCCTCTGGCGTTTTCAAAACTAACACAATATCATCCGCGAATATCAAGCACCAGGTTATGCTCTTTTGTATCCCTCTTGTCAGTTCATCGAGAATCAAGGCAAACAAGTACGGGCTAATAGCTGAGCCTTGGTGTAGACCTACAACTACCGGAAAGTACTCTGTGTTTCCGGTTGGGTTACGCATAAAAATCCTTGCCCCTTCATACATATCCTGAATAACTTTTATGTATCTCGTTGAGGCTCCTTTATCACTTAGAGTCTTCCAGATCAACTTCCATGGAACGCTGTCATATGCCTTCTTGAAGAATACTTATGTAATCAATAACACCAAAGAACAATGAAGAAATCTAGAGAGAGAAAGAGGTTGGGAGGGTGCTTTTAGTGAGAGAAAGTAAACAAGAATTACACACTTAGATTATGAGAAAAGAAACAACCAACCAACACCCTCTTCATGTGTGAAGAGGGTATTTATACATAAGATAGGGGCCGACCATGGGCTTGTCCATGGGCTTTCCATGTGCTTGTTCCTAAGCTAGCATATCTAATTTCCAAATATTACTTTACCTGCTATCAAACAATATAATGAAAGTGACCGATACTTTTCGTGATCCTAACAATCTTCCCCTAAGGGAGGTCACTCCATTTTACAAAAACTTAAGCCTAGCATTGATGTGTGTTAAAACACACATCTTTATAACCCCGTAAAACACTATAAAACGGACTAAAAATACTAAAATATGGATAATTATCTTGCAAATATGTTTGTTTGGTATTTTTATGTCTTGCAGGTACTATGGATTGAAAACAAAGCAAAAACAGGTATTTTTGAGTTCGTTTCGATCAAGAGTGCTTAATATTCAAAATCAATATGAAGTCGTGAAAATTCCCCAAGCATGCCATTGGATAGAGCGCGAGATTACGAGTCCGCCGTTGCCCTCGGATCTTATTGGGCTAGCTCATAACCCATTTTATGGGTCGGGCCAGCCCATACTAGATTTAGACCAATATTACTTAACCAAGCTCAAGACCAAATCATGGCCCAACAACAATATATTGAATCCGACCCATTTAAGTCTTATACTTGCAACTGAAATGAAATAGAGATGGAGGGTGTGACGTCACCCTCATGTGCATGAAATTAAATCAACATAAGGTCACGTGCTTGCGCACTAAGCTTGGGAGAACAAATTGAATCATGCCACGTGGCCTTCATTTTTTCTTTTGTCTAAAACAGATATGAGGAAAAGGGGAGATAAAGACACGCTTGCTATTTGTTTTATAAAGACACGTACGCTTGCTCTAATTGGTGGATTCAGTAAATTCTCGTTACTTGTACACGTGCTCTTCTTCCATTGGTTCTGCCACGCCTGCTAGTACGAGGTGGCATCTTCAATGCCAATGATTGGCTCAATTAATGTGGCAATGATTGAAGAAATTTACACATCTACCCTTGGGCTTGGCTATATAACATGTCGCTCCCCCGCATTTTAGATTATTAGGATTTAGATTTAAAAACTTTCTCTCTAGTTTTTTTTAGCTTATTAGTTTAGGAGTAGGTTTAGCTTATTTTTAGTTTTATGCTTATTGTAAAAAGCTTTTCATCAGCTTATTTCAGATTATGTAACAAGATAGTTTGAGCTTATTGAAGAATTTAATTTGTTTTCCAAGTGCTTATTCCTTTTCATTCCATTACTTTTAGTGCTTATTTTTTTCATTAGCTGAGCTTATTCAAGACCTGATAAGCTCACTTATAGCTTATTCAAATTTGTTTAGCTTATATGTTTGCAAGGTAATCGGTTTTGGCTTATTTACGTGTTAAGATTGCAATCTAGTTTCTAATGCTTATTTTGTTTAGATTGGCTTATCAGTTTTAGATTTCTTAGGTTAAATGCTTATTTGATATAGATTTTATCTAGAGTTATAGATCTCTTTTAGACTAATGCTTCCAAAGTGCTTATTTTCCTAAATTGCTTTCTAAAAGCTTAATTCTCTTTTCAAATCTTTAGTTTCCTAGCTTTAAATCTCGTGATGCTTAAATTAGATCTAGTTTAGATTAAGTACTTATTAGTTGAGGTTACGATTGCTTATTGCTTATTTTGAATATCCGTTTAGATCTCATCTAGTTTCTTGTTATTAGTGCTTATTCGATTAAGCATTTCGTGTGGATTGTGATTGTTTGGCTATTTCGTTCATTAAATAGGCTTTCGAGAGCTTATGATTTTCTATGGCTTATTCGGTTTAGTTAGGTTAGTTTGTTTAGCTTAATGAAGTTAAGTGTTTGCAAAAATTAGTTAAAACTAGTGCTAAATTTCGCAGTTAGGCATCGTTAGATATAAGGGCCTGTGGTTAGTTTGTAAACTTTTCACTTGGGCTGCGTTTGGGATTTGTATAATCTGCTACTAGACCACGGTTAAATTGGACTGTGTTTAATGTTTGGATCGGTTAAGATAAGATTGGGCATGCGTGACTAACTGTTGGGCCACATAGTTAATTGCAATTTGGGTTAACTGTTTTAACATTACAGTTTATGTTTTGTTTTGTGTTTTAATTTTAGTACTGGTCAACTCATGAGGCGTGAAGCTTAAGGATTTTGTAAGCTAGAAAGAATCTGACTATTTTCTTTAGCTTATTAAATCGGGTGGTTTTTGTTTATTTGCGGCTCTTCAATTCGGTCCAATTTTCTATCCTTTTTCAATTTATTAGCGTAAATTTAGTATTAAATGTTTAGCTTTGCTTAATTGATCATTATGAGTAGCGAGTAGTTTAATTTTATGCCTGTTAAGTAAATTGGTGTTTAGTGAATTAAGTGTGGAATTTAATAAGTGATTAGTGATTAATAATTTGCAAAAATTATTTAGTTTAGTGTTTTATTTAGTCGAACGGGCAAAAGCTGTAAGATTAAGTAGACATTAAATTAGTAATTAATTTCATGATAAAAGTCATTTTCAATATTAAGCCAACGTTTTGAGGATTCGATTTATTAGACGGAAATTAGTTCATCATTAAGATCTAAAATTTCACACGTAAGAATCTAATCACTTTTACTTGACAAGCATATTTTTCTTTATATATCTTTCATCTTATTAGCTTGCTTGTTAATTAGTTTAATCTAGTTTATCGCTATCTCTAGTTTTAATTAAAAACCAAAAATTATTCGATATTCAAGCATCAAACAAATTACTTTTGTGGATTTCAAATTCATCTCTCGTTGGAACACGACATACGGAGGATAAACTATTACTTTTCCTAAAGTAATTTTCATCCGCCGTGATTACTTATATTATATTACTCGACTAGTCGTTCGTGACGAATCAAGCATACTATGCTTTGTCTTCAATCTTGTGCTCGTAGACTTGATTTCTTTACTTCATCTTGTGAACATGATGTAGTGATCATTGACTTTAGGCTTGAGCTTGTTCTAATAGGTTTGACTTGTATGTGAATCTTGAACTTCTTTGAGATCATCAACCAAGCATACTCTCTTATCATCATCTTGTGATCTTTTGCCTTCTTGTGATCTTGTGACTTCTGGACCAACATGCTCATACTGTTCTAGATGTTGAAAGCGTGTGTAACCATCTTTCTTGATATTCTTTAACTTTAACACTTTGTCACTTTATGAAGGACGTATGGTATCAACTTAATACTTCGTCACTTCAAGAAAGACGTACGGTATCAGAGTAGCAGAAGTCTTGAAACATGTACATGAGCATTTATGATGTCTTTATATATGTCGGTCGAGTTTGAGCATGTAGTATTGGCTTCGACTTTTCATCGGGAAACTGCTACCACCGTCAGGAAACCTGCATGAATGGGTTAGTGATAAACAACATATATGGACAAAAGTGGCTTTGTCATTTCGTCGAATACGGTTGTAACAACCACGGTTCCCCGTTTCTTAGTATAAATACTGTTTGTGATCAGAGAATTATGAAGAATCTCCTTGACAGGGTTTCACAGCTGCACTAGTCGTTCTCATTATCGGAGCGTCTCAAAGCAGACAACATGGTAAGAGTGAATCTGTAAGTTACTAATTTCCCGATTAAGCCATCAATTTGTGTTCAGCTTTCCTATGTCCAGACACCTTTGTGAGGTTTCCCATGGGAATAAGATTGAAAATTGATTTAGAAAATCAGTCGGTGTGTCAAGAAGCAAACGGTTTTTATGACACACCAGCAGTTTTATCTTTTTCAAAGTTCATTCGTCAATTCATAAGCTGGACCAAATCGATATCTAGTATCACTAGTTTGATCCTTATAGGATCTCACAAGTCACTTACCAAGAGCTTGTTTGATGTTGGCTCAAGCATGATTTCCATCTTCACTATGACTACTTAAGTATCACTCAGATGTTCTTTTAAAATCACAAGGATAATGCGTAGGACTTTTAATATATATTTCTCATTTTTCACATTGTGTGAATTAGCAATCATAATTTTGACAAGTGTCCTAATAAGATTTATTGATGATCTCTTTTGGCTCTATACTCAATAGTGCACTTTGGTTTTAGTGATCGGAGGCTGGAGCAGACTGCCACCTTTTCAATACCAACTAACTCGGAGTGAGAAAGTTTGATAGAATGCGTAATACTTCGTAGGAAATGAAATAAAAATCTTTTTAAAGAGGTATATATGAGTGGCTAGGTAGGGATTGTGCATTGGCATCACTGGTCCATGATTGCCAGTCTTCATGTCCGCTATCATCTTTGGTTAATTCTTGACAGCAAATGTATTGACTCGGTTTCTGCCTAAGTGTAAGGAGGGCTTCTTTCTTTTCACCCTTTATCTTAACTTTTCTTTTTAATTCTTCAACCCCTTAAGCGCTTACCGAGACTTCATAACTAGTACCAGTGTTTGGGTTTGTTCCAGTACTAGCTCCATCTCAGTCGTCATTTTTTCCTCTTAAACTCACTTTACATCTTTTTTATACCTAAAGACTTTCAACACTTCTGTGGAATATCCCTGGTTAGATCCCTCCGTTTCTGCTGGATCATGGAATGGATACTGTAGCCTTAATTATATTAAGTCAAACCAAGAATGTAATCGTCTTTATGAAATTCAAACTAGTTCTTGTATTGTAATAAAGGCTAGTCGGGATTCAACAGGCCTGGATTGAAATCTAATATTGTCCGTGTTTCGGCTCAAAGCCAAGTTAAACCAAGCCGACCCGTTTAAGAAAGCCCAAGTGCCAAGATATCCAGGCATGGGTATACATATCTGCCTTACCACCACACATGGTTAGGGTGTATGGTTACATTTTTATTTATCACATTTGTAACTCCACCAACCTCCTAATCCTAATCTTCCTTTCTTGTTTCTCTCTCTACTTTCTCTCTCTAAGTTTTCTTCTTATTTTTTTTCTTATTGGTAAAGATTAGTGTTGTGTAATGGATTAAATTAGTGGGATAACAGATACCTAAGCTTAACCACCTTATAACTCCAATACAATAATTTAAATGGTCGTTCTTTGGTACTTCCACATTTCAGCCAACACGTAACCATTTGCTCCCTCTTCATATGTGCATCGATTAATCAAAAGAGTTTAGCACATATATGGGATAGCGAACACTATAGATCTTAAAATTCACATCTTTAATCATATATTTTAATCGCATCTTCTCCCCTTATCAAAAATGTCAAATCTATTGATATTTTGGATATCAATTGATTCATATATTCTTGATTTTGGGGGAAAAGATGTCCAATTATTAACAAGCCAATTATTGAAACATTTTAATGCTCCTCCTCAAATTATAAGAAATAATCGGTATTAATGTACAATCGTTCTAAGTGGGTATTCTGAAAATTTAAGAAAGTTACTAATGTAAACTTTTGAAATTCATACTCAAACACTATATATGCCTAATTATAGTCTACACAATTTATTTACATATTCACAAGAATATTATGTATGAGGTTTGACCTGAATGATGAGAACATCATATGATGGAATCATATGGTTCTTTGTAGTAGCCGTAGGTCTTCCCTGTAGTCTCTCTTAAGAAGTTGTCTTAGCTTCCCCCTAAATCAGCAATCCTTTCTTGAGTAGATTCAAAACTTTCTTGCAAGCCGCATCAAGCAGTCTTGATGTATAAAGCCCAGATATCCGAAGTACACAATTAACCCTTTCAAGAATTTGATACCTCAACACCAAAGTCAATTAAGTCTTGGATGAACGCATTTCTCTCTTCAGGATAGTGATGATATAAATTGTAACACCAAAGTCAACTAAGTCCCAGATGTAGACAATTAAATCCTCTAAATAGATGAAATGATAACTCCAAAGTCAACTAAGTCTCGAAAGTAGACATTTCTTCCTACAGGATACTAACTATCTAAAGGAATCATCATACCTATGTGTACCTCTATTATCAAATATTTCTACTTCTTTTAAGAGTAAGCTTAGAGATTGACCAGTCAGGTAAAACATTAATTGAATCAGAAAGAACTCTTCTCACGTTTTAAATAGTTATTCTCCTAACACTTCCCCCTAGGAACTCAAATGATGCATACTAAATGATGACGAGATGTCTCTTCCCCCATGTGATTGAAATAGTGCACCCAAAAGAAACAAAGAAGGCCTAAAATCAAAAGAAGCTATCTATGAAGACAAGCTCAAAAGAAGGCCATGGACTCTATTATGTATACATCTACTCCTTCCCCCTTGCTAGTTTTGACACCTCAGAATCAGCAAAACCTTGCACGCACACATACTCGAGATCGTGTTTGAAGAATAAATAAGCTTAGATCTATCCCGTGAGAATCAACTTCAAGGCTTTTAAAACTATGTAATTATTTTCAAACATTCCTAAGTCTTCTACAACAATGAGGTGTTTGTAATATTGGTCGTATGTAGTTTAAAGCCTGAATTCACTAAGTCTCAAATTGCAAATTAGTCCATAAAGTTTTAAACAAATGACATCTAAAGCCCTTGTAGTTAATATAAGTTAACTCCCCTTTAATTTGTTATCTGTCATTATCAAAAACTTTATCCGTTTATTCCGTGACTTATTTTGAAAGATCGTTTTAAAAGATTATTTGATGACACTTTCTCCCCCTCAAATAATGACCCGTTTTCTATTTAAAGAGCAGTTGTCATTGTTTGAGTGGTCGAATTATCTTTGAAAAACTTTTTGTGATTACTAAAAACACTGATTCATTTTGAAGACAACTTTTTACCAATAAATATATGATTTCTTTTATTTTGACAAATAAATTCATTGAAACGTACACTTATTGTATATAGAAAGCACGGGTTGTGTTGCAAAGTAAACACAAGCCTTTTCATGGTCATAAAGTAAACCATGCCCGAGAATTAATTCCCGTTGTTAGGCCAAGTTTTCTTTTTGAAATACTTGCCTTTAGGATGATGACCGGGTTGCTATCAGAAATAATAGCAAGCCATTTTTGGCATGTTTTAAAAGCTTTTGAACTTCTGCTCGACCTACATTTACAGCCTCGTATCATTATTAAATGACATTTCTAAGGCCGTAAATGTTATCGATTTTCAAAAGACATGCCATAGATCCATATTTTTTTTGATTATTCAATTTTGTATTATGTTTTAATGAAATTTTATAGAAAATGAAAAAAAAATCTTTTTGTGTTTTTGTGATTTATAATATTTACATATTATATAGAGGATATAAGAATAGGTACCACCATTATTCTTTGGCTTCATCTGCCAGTTTTTTCAGAGTCGCAAGAGTAAAACTTCTCATTCTCAGCTTGTCGATATGGAATTCAATTCTTTCTCGACATAGAGCATTGGTGAAAATGTCCGCCAACTGATATTTCGTTCTGACAAAGTAAAGCTCGACGACTCCATTCTCCACTTGCTCTTTTATAAAGTGATATCTGATGTCGACATGGTTTGATCGAGAATGTTGAACATTGTTGCAGCATAAGGCAATAGCGCTTTTGTTATCACATCACATTGGAATTTGAATGAATCCTCACTGGCCATAGTCGGTAAGCATATGATCTCATCCAAAGGGACTTTACGACAACATCCGAGACAAGGCTAGTATATTCAGCTGTCCTACTGGAGATCGCATCGCATTCTGCCTTTTTGATGACCAGCTAACAAGTTTGTCTCCCAATAATTGCATACTTCTAGATGTACTACGTTGTGTATCTTGACAACCCGCGTGATTAGCATATGCAAAAGCTGTTAGAGCAATAGCAGAATCCTTCGAGTAACTATCTCCCTATTCTACGATTCCTCATAGTAACGAAAGATTCTTTTACAGCATGTAGGTTGCTTTTTTGTGGGCCTTGCATGATACGAGCACACATATACACAACATATACCAGGTCCAGTGTCTACTTGATGCTAAGATACATACGGGTTGCCCAACCATGCACCGAATTAATGGTGTAGATCAACGGCTTCCCTGTGTAATCCTTATCTAAGTCTGGATTGCATCACCATTTGGAGTATTCACAAGGGTCACAAGATTCCATTCCGATTTCTTAAAGTAATTCTAATCAAATTTTGATTGGTTTAAAAAGATACCTCTGGGACTCTGTGAAATCTGTAGTCCTAGAAAAAAAATGATATTTTGCCCATCATCGACATCTTGAATTTTGAACACATTATCTCAGAAAACTTATCACATAGTTCAGTAGTAGTAGAAGAATAATAATTTCGTCAAAATAGATTTGTACCAGGAGGATATCTTTGCCTTTTCTGTTGATGAACAATGTAGGATTGGTACGGCTAAGAATATACTATATAATATCTCAACAAGAGCAATTAAGAAAATTCCCTAAGGAAAATTCACTCTTTAAAATATATATATATAATATATAATATACGTATCTTTACCGGGAAGTATGATTTCCCGAGTCGTTTTCCCCAATATTTGGAGATAGAAAACCTCGCTTTATAATTGGAAAATGAATGAATCGGGTTTAAAGATGATTTGGGTTTTGTCTAAAAACTAATAATTAAAACAACAATGAAAAACAATTAAAACCACTTAACAACAACAAAATAACCTGAACCAAACATAAAAAACATATAGGAAACCTGGGAAAGTGAATTAAACGCGACAATTTAAGCAAGTAAACTAAAAATAACCCTAAAAGAATGAAAACTAAAATTCTAAAAACCTAATGATAAGACAAAAAGAAAAATTTTAGGAAAAGAAAAACATTTTTGAGTTATTTTTGAATTTATTATGAAAAAAAAAACTAATTTGAACTAATTAAATCTAAAAAATAGCAAATTAAGTACTAAAAATTTGGAAAAATGATTTTTAAGCTTAGAAAAGTCTAAAATATTATAAAAGCAAAGAAAACTATTTTATTATTAAAATTCTATTATTAAAATTTAAAATAAAAGCTAAAAAATGAAATTTAAGATCTAAAAAGTGTGGAAATGATTTTACTGGATGTAAACCTTAAGCTATTTTTTATAAAACTAAAAACTATTTTTTTGTATTTTTATAAAACCGTTTTCTATTTTTTTATTGATATTTAAAGATTTTGACCTTTTTGAAAATGATTAAAAATAAAATAATAACTAGAAAAATCTAAAAAATTCAGGAAAAATCTTAAATGCTAACAGGAATGTAAGAAAAATAAGAAAAGCTAGATTGCTTAACGAATAAGCTCTAAATTGAGCTTAATAAGCTACGACTTATTTATAAAAGGGAAAAGGAAAACGTGTACTAGTATTAAATGGTGTATTATGCTAATGGATGAGCTAATGTAGCAAACTGGTTAGGGCATTGGTGTTGTGTGTGGGAGGTCGTGGGTTCGAGTGTGGCTAACCCCTTTTTGCACTTTTTTTTATTTTTTTTTCTACTTTTATGAAAATCTAAATATTAGGACTTAATAAGAACACTAAAATAAGCTACTTTAACAAATGGGACATAACCTAAAACTAAGTGATAAGCCCTAAAACAGCTTATATATAAGATGTTACAGTGAGTAAGCTTTTGGGCTTATTTTCACTTAAAGGCTTATAACAAGCTTATTTTAAGCTCAAATCCAAAAAGGAAAGGTGTTCTAAGAAGCTTATAAAGTGCTTAATCTAAAAATGAAAAGAAATAGAATCTGGAATCCACTTAAAGCAACTTAAAAGTTATGAAAAAGCTAAACTCTGCAAAAACACTTATAAAGTACAAATCCAATTAATCTAAAAAGATCATAAGCCAATTTGCACCTTAAGCTTTTGCTACTTCTCAAACAACTGTATAAGCAACCTAGTTTAACCTTAAATACTAGACCTATAAGCTAAAGAACAAGATTAAAAGCTAACTTAAAACTCTACTATTTATTGGTTAATATTGAATTTTAAATAACCCCTTTTATTTAACAGCTAAATTAAGCTAGGCTAATAAGCTAGAAAGTGAAATTTAAGACCTAATCTATATTAAGCTATACCTAGACTTAATCCTAACTGAATTTAACAACCTAAGACCTACTTATACTAAACTAACAATTAGGCTAAAAGTGACAGTACTAACTTCTAGTTAGTACTGTTGCACTTTTGCACAAGTGCAACTCCAAGAGTGCAGGTTTCCTAAGGGAAACCTGCATTTTTGTTTTACTTAAACACACTCAAATAGAGTGTATAAACAAGATGCAAACAAGATCTAAGCCTTTGAGGGCTTAGATCAAAATTTACACAAGTGAAATTTTAAGAAAACTCCCTTGGTGCTGTCAAACTTAATATAAGCTCAAATCCTTTAAATTTTCAAATCTACTTTATAAAAACTCATTTCCTAATGATTTTGACTAAATTCTAAGCTGTCTACAAAGGTTTGCACAAATACTTTTGACTTTAGGAGGTCAAACAAGCATATGCCAAACACCCCTTTAACATTTAACAGAATTTTAGAAGAGCTTTAAATTGCAAAACTAATTAACAATGCTATGAAACCAGATAACTAGGAGCTTTTAACAACTAATTTAAGCAAAATTACACTATTGAATTAAGCTAAAATGCAAGATCTAAGAATCTAGTCTAATATTTTTGGCTTTTTATGAGTTATATGACAAATTTATGAAAAACAAAGTTCTAAACTATCAAAAGCAAAACAGATGAATATCTAAGGTATTTAAGCTAAACTAATCACAAATAAGTACTAATAAGCAAAGAGAATAAGCAAATAAGCAATAATAAGTATTTAAGCTATAACTAGACAGTTTACACTGAAATTAGAGAAGAAGGAAAAGAGAAGCTTACTTGATCCTTTAGCTAAACAAAATGACTCAATTAAGAGCAGCTACAAGCTCTCCTAGCTTATGAATAAGCTAGGAGTTAAGTCCTTGAGAACCCTTCCATGTTTGGTTCTCCTTCCAAAAGCTCAATTCCCATGAATTCCATGCATCGATGTAAGTTAACTGTTTTTTAATGTGTAGGTAAGGGTGGGGAGTAATTCTGACTTAAAATAAGCTCTATTTCAGCTTATAGACTGAAAGAGCTTTAAATGAGCTTATTAGCTTATTGAGACAGATTAGCTTATTGAGAGAGCTTATGAAAAAGAACTTTGGAGAGATTAAGTAAAACTGAATTTCATTAAAGGAAGACTTGCTTACAATACTTTTAAAAGGAAAAATTACAATATTAAAACGACATTAAGCTAGGAATAAGAATTTTAAGCTACAACTAAATTAAAAAATACTTGTAAAAAAAAACTAGATGTGTGTGTGTGAAGAGTGTGTGCTATTTATAGCCTGCCTTGGAAGATTCTAGCCCCTTGCCTTGCTCTCCAATCTTTCAATCCTAGCCAATCATTTCTTCTAATCATTGGGCTTCAATTGTGGCCGTTTGATCATTATGTGGACACCTGAAGATTGCCAGCGTGTCATTCTCTTTTGGATGCATTTGTGCTTCTTTTGTGAGTGTTTTAGCACAAAAACCCACATTCCATTGTGCTTCTTCCATTGATACGTGGCCTCTTGGCTTGAGAGCTAATGAATGACTATTGATTTGACCTCTTTGACCCTGCCATTGTACTTGTGAGCTCTTGAATTGACTTCCTTGCCCATCAATTTTCATTTGCCCTTTGTTTTACCATGGGGGGAAAGTGGGCGACGGGTGAACAGAAAAGGTTCGCGCCTTTTTTTGACATTAAAAACTGTTATAGGTTTGGGATTTTACACAAATGGTCCTTGTGTTCTCTTTTCCAATTTCTTAGTTATAAATAACTTTAGAGAATTGCAAGATTGGCCCTTGTGGTTTCATAAAAGGGTGTAGGTTTGGTTAATGGGCTTATGGTTTTGGGCTTTTGGATCCGGGCAAGGCCCATTTGGGTTTTTAAGGCCCATTAAGGATTCCTGGGCCTAATAAAGGAAGGGGGACATTTTTGGACTTTTGTGAGAGTTGAGGGACCAAAGTGAAACATTTTGAAGATTTGTTTGACTTAGTTTTGACACATTTGACTTTCTTGCTGATTTGACTGAGGCGTGATTTTTCTGGCTTTCGGCTTTGTATTTCTCCCGTGTCCGTGCTTGCTATTTTAGACGTTTTTCATGTGATTTTTGATATATCCGTACCTGCACACACAAAACACAAATACAAGCACATTTTTTGTCTGTTTTGGGTTTATTTGGGTTATTTTAAGCATAAATGGATATGTGTATTCTACACTTATCAAGGATCAACCGTGCCTTTAGAGAATCCTTGGGATAAACGATGACATTAAATTATACCACAATATGACGCGTGGGATCCTGTGTCAACCCTAAAATGGTTTCTTCAATATGTGTACATGTGATTAGGCTCGTTTGGATCCACAAATCCA
Source organism: Tanacetum coccineum (assembly GCA_026074375.1). Taxonomy (NCBI): domain Eukaryota; kingdom Viridiplantae; phylum Streptophyta; class Magnoliopsida; order Asterales; family Asteraceae; genus Tanacetum; species Tanacetum coccineum. The sequence continues at coordinate 58,661 of BQNB010025817.1, forward strand.
TCCGGCTGACTAACGTAGACTTCTTCACGTAAGATACCATTTAAGAATGCCGTTTTCACATCCATCCGGTATACGGTCATATCCATATGAGCAACAAATGCGAGAAATATCTGAACGGCCTCTAGTCTAGCAATGGGAGCAAAGGATTCTTCGAAATAAATTCCCTCTTCCTGACGGTATCCATGAGCTACCAATCTAGCCTTGTTTTTCAAGATTCCTCCCAATTCATCCAATTTCACCTTATAAATCCATTTTAAGATGATAACCATCATTTTATCTGGAGGAGGAACAAGTTCCCAAACTTTAAAACGTTCGAATTCATTTAGCTCTTCTTGCATTGCCTCAATCCAGCATGAATGAGCTAATGCTTCTTTGTATGTCTTTGGTTCAACTGAAGTTAAGAAGGCATCGTAATAGAAGAACATGGCTTGTTCATGTAGTTAGAGTCATGTGGAAACAAGTCTGAAGAGTTCACCAATTATGTTTTGTATCAGATGATCTTTTGTCCATTTTATTGGGTGTTCTGAGATTGGAGCGTCTGGGTGCACAATAGTAGAGATAACATC
>BQNB010025818.1:8630-36896 GCA_026074375.1 Tanacetum coccineum
AAGGCCAATTGTGCTTTTCTTCTATGGTGTTTAAACTTTGTCATTTTATTTTAAATTGTCCACTTGTTGACTTTTAATTGTCAAGTTGACTATTATTAAGTAATAAGATATATTAGGCGTGCACCTGAATCAAGGAGAGATCGGGTCGGACATGACGGCGGGTGCATCAACGATTAAAGTTAAAGGATGACCATTTTGATGGCGACGTGGGGAGATCTGATTGGACCTGACATGGCGGTAGATGCAGCGGCGGGGGGAAATTTCAAGAGATATTTGTTTGTTTTCTTTTGTACTTTGGTTTGATGATGATGATGAACTAATGCTAAGCAATTAATATTTCTTTTTAGATTGTGTATTGTTGGGAAATATATTTTAAGTTGATAAGACAAAATAATGAATGAAAAGGAAACAAGAGGGACTTAAATGACAATTATGGAATTCTACAAGCTGGTGAAGGATATTCTACAAAAGATAAAAGATTCCAAAAGATATGATTCTTGAAGATAAAGGTGAAGTTTATTAAAGAATTAAAAGATTTAGTTTCCTTATACAATTATGTTTTCCCTTGTAAATCTAGATGGACTCTACTATATAAAGAGATCCCTAGATATAGTTTTTTGTGTGTCAAAGAGAGTAAACACCATAAAATATGTTGTGTTCCAGGCATCAAGTCTCTAATGGACGCCCTAGTTGTGTGTGTCAGCCTCAGAGCTTTGATTCCTTTTTTTAGTTTAGATAACACTTCTACCCATGAGTCAAGGTAGAATTATGGCTTTATATCATGTGTAATAAAGATTGATGAATGAAACCTTTTAGAAATAAAAAAAGAAAAGTTCTAATGTTATTCCGCTGTGCATTCTAATGTTCATTGATATTTGTTCATTCCGTAGATATTAAATCTAAACCATCTGACTACAATATCTTTTGTTTTCACATCCTTTTTCTTAAGACTATAATCTAGCTTCTACTATTCTAAACCATTTTATATAACAAACACTATATCCCGAGCTGTTCTTAGGTCTTAACTAATTGTTTATGTTGTTCTGTTTAGATCTTTTACACATTCTAAACAAGATGGGAACAACAATTTGATCATTTGATACTCAAGGTTTGTAGAAGAAGGTTGAAGTTGTTGAAGATAAGCCATAAAGCAAAATTGGTGGACCTTTTTGCCTGCTTGGTCACTCCAATCATACCATATCATCACACTAAGACACTAAAGCATTTGAAGTAGTTTTTGTTTACCTAACTGGCACAGTCCTTCTTAGGCTCCCTGTTTCTGCAGTCTTGATTCACGGTACCCCCGACAGCACTCCTTGCAAGTGTCCTCTCATGGGCCAATAGAAACACTCCCCCTTGGACTTTTCAAACTACTCTTTCTTTGTTGGCCATGTCCAGCTCTCCTTCTATAATTCTTCAGAACCTTCTTGCCCTCATAGTCAGCATAGCAATGTTCCACCTCAAATCCATCTCTTCTAGATCGTCAAGAGTGATTTGTTGTAGATCTTTATTATTTAGTTATGGAATACTTTGTTGGCTAGCAAAGAAGAAATAAATCACAGCATCACTCAAATTTTCAACAGTTGTTGAGCTATCAGCAGTACCCTCAGTGCTAACAATATTAACACCTAGAGCAGTATTAACTCTCTAGTTTGCACTTTTAGTGCCGATAAGGACAGAAAGGCTACTTTGTTGATTTTGTGGTTGACTAGATGTCCCCTTGACCTCTGATTTCATGACGACCTTAGTTGTTAAAGAGGTCTATCCAAACTCAAGTCTCAATCTCTTGTTTGTTCCTCACACAATAGTACATAGTATATTCTTGTGACAAGCTTCTTAAAAACTTCTGATTGATGTCTTCTTGAGGAATAACTTCACCATGCATCTCCAGTTGACTAATTAGCTTTTAAAGGTTTTCATAAGTTTGTTCAATCACTTATGTGCTAGATGTAACAAAGTTTTCATATTGCTACTTCAGAATATGTTTTTTGAGTTTTCTTTGTACAGTATTACCTCCAAAATCTGTTCTCACTAGCCTGCAGCATGTGCTTAGCATCCGTGTAATGATTGAATCGTTAATTGATGTTCATTAGGTAAGCCATCAACAAAGTCTTCTTGCCTTCATTTTTGCCCTTCTTGTGCCTTCCCTTTAACAGCTTGTAGAAGGGATAAACATCTCCTTAATCATCAACATTTTTGTTACTATGGGTGTATTACTCATTTTCTAACGATCCCCAATAGAGTTATCAATGCACTGTGTACTGCTCCATCCTTATCTCCAGGATCATTCTTCACTTATTGGAGTATGGTAGCTGGAAGGTTCAGTAGAATTGAGAGTCCATTGCTTCTTAAAAAGTAGATCTTGTGTAGTAAAATTTTTCTTCTTATTCAAAAGCTTCTTCAAAGCTCTGATACCACTTGTTGATCCTAATAAAATAATTCTTGCTTACTTGTTAGGGCTAAGTTGTATTAACTAAATTCAAAACAACTATTATAATAAACGTTGATTGTAATAACAAGACTATGCGGAATCTAGTCTATGATACTAAGAATATTTCATTGAAACAGTAATAAATAAGCATCAAATCAATAAAAACACTCTTAATATGTTGGGTTACAAAACCTTGAAGCTTTATTAGATATCAAACCAAATGAATTCTAGATATCTAACTCTAGCCCTAGGACCTCCTTTTAACACCAAGGAGTCTAACCGCTTAAGAATATTTTCTAAGATATCATATCTTCCTAAACAAATATCTTATACATATTTATAAAAAAAGTACCTCATACTTATCACAAAGCAATAGCTTTAATCGTTTCTCTGATAAGTCTTTTGATCTCTTTGATGTGAATGCTCCTCTGGCAAGCATAAACTCTCCACAAGTTGTAATCTTTAAGCAGTTAACTTTCACACAACATATAAAGTTAACACCCCAATGATTATCGCATTTTATACCGAGCGAATAAGTGTACTGGGAGCTTTACTTCATATAACATTGCACAGACATGAAACGACACAATCGAGTCGTTTGAAAATGATATATGGGATTATAAAATTTGATACAAAAGCGCATGCTTTAACTTGTTTGCATCCTTAAAAATGTGAAATTGACTTCATAATAAATATCCAATTACAATACACTTGAATCTTATACAAGTTTCCAAATCTATAGACCACCAATGTATCATTGACCTGTATTCCTAAAAAACATGCTTAAACGTTCCAACTTATAGTTGGTGAATGCATAGTTTATATTTGTAAAAAACGAGAACTGCAAGATTCCCACCGCGTGACTATGCAACTTTAACACGAATACAAAAATTGGCGTTAGTTATTTTATATTCCTAAGTTCATGTCGACACTGAAGCTAACATATAGTTAAACAATATCTAAATATTGCCTACATTCCCCATGAATGATGTTCAAGAAACACCAAACTTCCCAAATTCGACATACATAACGTTCATTCTTGGTTGATAGCAGTCACCTAAACGTGATGCAAATTCCCAAAGCAGATCTATTGATAATACTGACGCGCATCCAATCCCAAGAAATTATTCAGTTCATAGACCGCATATGCTTCAAGCACTTAGGCAAAGACGAAAATCGATTAGAAAGACGATCCCACTTGCGTTCAAAGTTGTAAAAACAACAGTCTCACCCCTAAAAACTTGTAAATCATTAAAAAATTATAACATGGGCTATAACTCACCTTGATTGAGGCGAATAATCAAGTATATCACAAATAATTCGTCACGACAGATCGTCCATGCACATTTAATTTTAAGGTCGTCAATACTAATCACATTGGGAACTACTACCATATATTCAATCTCGATATAGCTAAGAAACCTCTATTGTTTTGGAAAATGTGTTTAATAATTAAAACGTTTATAATTTTTTTAAATAAAACTGCGTAAACTTTCCCGCGTTTCAATGTCCGTTTCTTGCTTCTTATTCCCACCGTTTCGTATTAAGAACGAGTTCTCAATATTGACATTTTTAATATTTTTAGTCCCCCGATGAACAGTACTTTTTACTGTTCACATCAGTTATAAAGTATTTTTTATAGTTTTAGTTATCGTTAAAACCAACGAAAACTCGTATTTTATTCATTATACTCCGTTTTTAGCGATTCTTTCGAGCACTTCTTAGGTATTGAAATTCCTATCTGATTTATATGTTTACAAAAATATATGTTTTATTCATGATATAACTTTTATAAAAATAGTTTTATAAAGTAGTTGTTTTTTTTCATTTTGTTATATGGGTTTTCTAAACTTGCGAAATCCGTAACTCTTCGTTATTGGTTGAAAAATCACAGTCGTATCTTTTTAATACTAAAATATGTGTGATTAATAAAAATATCAAACCTTCTGTTTTGTATATAGTTTTATAACTTGTTTTGTATAAAGTTATTTTTATAAACCCGATAAGTACGAATAGACTCGTAATTAGCGGATCTTTTTCGTTATTAATCCGTTTTTGAAGTTGCTTACTTTGTTGGAATCCGCATGAACGTACTAATTTATAAAAATATAAAATGTCAGGTTGTAATTCCGAATTAAAACAATAAGTATTGGATGTCTTTCTTGAATTCATATGTAAACTTTGTTTTTATTAACGTTTACTTTGTAAATTAACCACAAGTCCTTTTATACCATATATATTAAAATTAAATTAAAATTTGTAAAAATTACCATTAAAAAATTTTAAAAATTAAAAAGTCCATTATCCATCTCTTGTCCAAAAGATCCATGATAACAATTCCATACAACTTTTTTTAACCATAATTTCTAAGTATACTGTTATTTACTAGGTTAACATAATCTTTATACATTAATCAAAATGTACAATATATATACTTCCTCATTGAACCTTATATAGCAACCATATAACCTAAATAAAAGTCCATTAAAAAAGTTTAACAAGTCTTTACCTTACTTTTACTTAAACTTTATTTATGAACGACTTTTAAAACCCTAATTTGTATATTTTCATTTTTACACTAAATCAACATGGTACAATACTTTTACATCTATTTTAACATGATATTATCAATATCATAACTTATGTAAAAGTGTACAAATCCATAATCACAAGTAAAATCATTTTTAACATTTCAAAAGTATCATAATGGTGATTAACTATATAAGCATTATATATCCATAAAACCAGGAAAGTAAAGACATAAAGAGTTTTAGATAACCTTAATATGATGTATGAGGATAACGAACACAACCTAAACCCTTGTTTAGATTATAAACCCTAGCTTGCACACTTGGAAACCCTAAAACCAAATGAAACCCTAATCTTCCATTCTTTTGCTTAACACTTTGTAAAGGCTTAACCACAAGCCTTCAAACTTCTTATATGTCGTAGATATGATGTATAATTCTTGTATCAGTAGTAAAAAAAGTTGTATGGGTTGTTGTGGTGTGTTATCAGAGCCGAGGCTTGGAAAGAGAGAAAAAGAGGATTATGTTTTTTGGGCTAAGGTGGATAATGAATTGTGTTCACTTACCTCTTGCTATGCATGATATATATATATATATATATATATATATATATATATATATATATATATATATAAATATATATATATATATATATATATATATAGATATATATATATATATATATATATATATATATATATAAAGGACTAGTCAAAGATGGAAAAAGAAAGACCAAAGACTAGTCCAAGGCTTCCATTAAGAGTGGTCAAAGTTCCAAAAGGTCCATGGAGGTCTTAAAAATGTTGGTCAATAATCATTAGTATGGTCTTAGGTTTAATATGGCTTAAGTTGTACATAATCAAGTTGGTGTTTTGTGACTCAATTCCCCTTGAACTATACTACAACCGAAATTTGAGGGATGAGTACTAGTTGGTGATTTTTGATATTTTACATAATATCTAGTATAAACTTGAAGTATAAGTTGGTAGATTTAAGTATAAAGGTAATACTTGTAATGTGTAGTTTTTAGTTGAGTCATTTTATGTACAACCAATTGACCAATAATGTTAACATGGGTAAAGTTTTATAAAACTTTGAGTATTAGGGTAAAAATGGTAAGTTTTTTACGTAAAAAGTGTTGTGGTCTGGAATAGCCAAAACGCAATTATGGCGAAACGTTAGGACACTTTACGCAACCAATAAAAATAAATGAACAAAGTTAATAATTTATCCTCAATATAATGACTTTATACACTTGCTTGAGTTATACATTTTAATTGTTTATGCCCGTTATATTGATGATAAATTTAGCTTACGCGTTTAATTTAATTGTTAAAATTAAAGGAACCGTAAAAGTTTAAAATAAATAATTGGATGTTCATTGGAGTAAAAAGGTGTGAAAATATAGTTTGTTACAAATATTAAATTTTGTACCAACAAACACAAACTGTGAACAAATACATTAACTACTTAGAAAGTTTTCTTCAATCCTTCATTAACATACTAAGTTATACTAGCATAGTAACTTGCAGTATAACATATACTAGAGTCATAGTACCTATACTAGCAGTAGTAATCTAGCAGTACTTATAACACTAGCAGTAGTAACTTACACTATAGTAGTGAACTAGCCAACTAACTACTTAACATATTTTCATTAAATACTAACAACAAAACAACACCCAACACGTAATACGGCAATATCAGAAAAACGCCAAGGGAGGATGCTAATTTATACTTAGCAGCACTAATAATACCTTTAACAATCTTAACTTCCACTTTGCATATAACTTCCAAACGCATCAAGAGCTTTTAATCCCAACATGTGGTTAAGTATATAACATGGAAATCTGCTACGTAACGTAATATCTGGGATAATGAATCTTCATAAACCTCGATCTGGGTTGAAACTGAATTCCCAAGCTATAGCTTTTACGACAATTAACTATCTAAGCAACACATCCAGTCTGAGCCTACGTAAGTTCTCTTTAACGAACGATGAAAATTAATTTAGAAGTAATATCGTTTGACAAATCCGACGATGAAGATTGCATAGAAATTTTTGACAAAAATTCATTTTCCTATAATATAATTTTGTCAACGATTTAAAAACGGATTCGGAAAATAATAATGATAAAGTCAATATACCTTTGCTTCCATCGCCCAAGCCTACGGTCAGTTATTTTGATGATTTAGACTTCTTTTAAAGATTCGAGAATGAATTTTCAGCCATTGTTTTACAATTATCCTAACGTCCAATTAATTTATTAACTGAACCGATTTTAAAGCCTCAACATATCAATGAATTTAATTTGAAAGATGAAACATCATTTTCCGAATGTGATGAAGAGGAACAAAACGTTTTAAAAACTTTAATGTTCCTAATTTCCCATTTAACTGTATATATCCCAAATGAATCAAAATCGGAATAAGGACAAAGATTGATGAATATAATCAATATTAAACACGTCTTTCGGGATTTAATCTATAAAACCATTAACCGATGTAAGAAATACCGATTAGTACCTATGCACAAGGATCCAAATAAGAAATTTGGAACAATCATGATACTGGAAACTTTTTCAAGGATTAAATTTTAATATCTACTTGAATTTTCTTAACAAAGGATAGCTTCTTTTTCCTAAACAAGAATTTAATGGCATTTGGCATCCCGTTCGAACCCCAAATTGTATTTATAAGATTAAATTAATGTGGACAAGTCTAAACGTAAAGACTTTTCTGTATAACAATAGTGCTTCCAGAGACAACCCTAGAAAAAAAAAAAAAAAAATGAAATGTATTTTTAAATTTTTATCAAGTCTGTCTCATAGAACGTCTATACGCGTATCCAAACCTATGTATACGACTATGGACTTTCGGATATTATCCCAGTCTTTAATTTCTTCACTGTCTAGATGACTAATTCATGAAATGAATAAAGCGTATACAATTTCAATACAAAACGTATCCTGGGGAAATAATACCTATCGACTTCAGTACTATGTTTTTAGGTATTTATTTCGATCTAAACCAAACAATACACGAGTTTAAATTGCATTGTTTTCTTAAAGTTACACAGGACCTTGTGAAAGAAATCACGAATATTGGTACGATATTTAAAATCTAGAGACTTGAAGTTTGGAAGTTCTGTGAAACTTTAAGCGTTGTTTCAACACGAATTCTTCTCAAATAAACTCTAATTTGGGGATCTACTAAGATAAATACAGGGATTTTCTCTGTCTAATTCTTTTGTAATTCTCAATTTATTTATATATACACCAGAATTGGTATATTTCAAGTGAGGATGATTATATGGTACCTGTCCTATTTTTAACTCTAAATGCTTAAATTATGTGCTTAATTTTATAAAAAAAATCCAAACATACTTTGTGTGAAATTAAACATGTTCATAACCCACACAAATAACCTTGTTAATAATTGGGGAGAATTTTGCCTTCCGTTTCAAATATTTACCCAAATTCCACAAAATATAAGTTCCGGGATGTTGTATCTTTATAACTTGGCTTGTATATCACTTAAGACCGCAATGGAATAAGTACTATGATTAGATGGAGTAACCTTTTTACATTGGTAAATTTTAGATTACAACCCAAATTCGCCTTGGCCATGTTGGCTTATTAACTAACTACAACCGGTGTAGTTAACCTCACTGTTTAAACCCTTTTCACACTCTCATCGTTAGAGTGATGATCCTCTAGAACAACCGTAAAGGCCAATCTTTAAGAAGTACACCATCTATTGGTTTTGTTAACCTTACACCCTTAAACCTACAGCTGTTTGATTATGTTTTAATTTACAATTGCTAGTTTGCTTTAAACTGTAAAGTTTGTATTTCCCAGTCTTGTTTCATTTTCTATCTTGGTGAGGTTAAATTTTCACTTGCAAATGGGAATAATTTAAGGAGCAAAAGCTCAGGTATTTTACTACCATCACAATAATTGATCCGAAAACAAAGAACTACCAAGGAATCATTCCGAATTATATGATCAGAATTGGTGAAACTACACGAGATTTAAGAATATTAGCAAAAATTTGATAAAACAAAATGAAAAAATTGCCACAAAAAAAGAAAGGAAAGTGGTGAAATAATCATTTCGCAAGAAGCATTACCAAAGAATTACACGAAGGATCATTATTCGTTGATACGTCTAAAAAAAGCAACTATTAGAGTATTGTACATAGTGGAAGAATATCGCCACGTGCCTTGTTGAGTATGTAATTGGGATGATTGGGAAGATTAGACCTAGGGAAAACGCCAACTTAGGTTTTGTTTCTGATCTTTTCATCAAAGTCGTTTGTAAATAGTTAGTACTTGTCATAGTAACGGTCAGGAAAAAAGGTCCAACAACTCTATTCTTAATCTTTAATCTATTTTGTATGTAGCTTAGTGAACACTATTTACGGCCCTCTCACGTAATGATTAGCCCGGTGTTACGCGAATAAGGTTGTGATCAGACAGCAGTCTATTTGCCCGTCGTTATATCCATGTATGCTTGTCCTGCTCCTCGTGTTTATACTTTTATGAAAGTAAAGTTCCTACCCTATAGCAATTCTTCACCTAAACCGTTGTTTAATTTCGACTAAGGAGTGTTACGAACAAGACACATGTTTATTCAATCGTTCCGGCCATGTATGTATCTTCAGCTGCCTTGTTAGTGGTACTTCTGAAAGATTGTAAATGATCAACCGAACCTTTTCCATAAAAACCCTTAATACCTTTATAAAATTGTTACTCCTTACTTTAGCGGTGGAGATGAGTGTATCCTTGCCAAGCGTATGATAGAATACTTCTCATGACTCAAGCAATTGATCAAATTAGTTACAAGTTACCACTTAGATTAGTTAGTGATTTGAGTGTTTTCATCAATCCTATTTCGTGAGGTGTTGTTGTGACTTCAAATTAGATCAAATAAGTGCTTTAAAACGAAAAAAGTTCCTTAGGGATACATTTTTATAAATTCTAATGGCAACTTGAGGACATTAGGATTACAAGTAGGTGGATATTATGACATCAAATATGTTTATTTTAATAGCATCATTTATCCTTTTATTAACCTAGTTTGTTATAGTTATTGCAAAGAATTGGTTACTTAAATCTTTATATTTTTGAAATCAGTAATTAAGAGTACTGTGAAAATAACAAAAGGCACAGCATGCTGAGCTAAACGAAATATGTTTGAAGATTACTATTCTGAAGACCAAATACACGTATCCATCAAAAGATACACATCTCCTAGCCTGCATTCACCAAAGACCAACAGAGAAAAGCCTAATACGTCTTATCCAGAGAGACTCAATACGCGTATTCAAGAATAATGGAATAAATATAATATCTGGAAGATACAAGCGTGGTCCCTACTCTAAACAGAAATCCCTATACACCGATCCAACTCTTTTGGATATGCCGTATCGAACCGTTTTCTAGACCACTATATATATAGACGACCCTAAACTCAGTTTTAGGTGCAAGGAATCCTAAACCACAAGTCGACCAGAACGTATAAAGAGCATAGAGGTCAAAAAGAGCCTCAACATCAGAGGAATAACTCTTGTAATCCATCGTGAAACCGAATACGGTTCGATAAGGTTTCTTTATTTTAATCGTTCATATATCAAACATTCCTATTTACATACAACGTCAGATAACCTTTAGATCAGCCCATGTTATGAAAGATCAAATGTTGTTTGTTTTATCTTTATTGTTAATTTATCTTGATTGTTTTTTATTTTATTAATGTATATTCGTAACAGTGCTTAATATCGACCTATCATTCACTGGTCTAGGCCTGCCAAACATATTTAGTGTGCTTAACCTTCGGGTGGTTTGGGCGTAAGTTAAGAATCCAGGCGTAGCTCTCCAAATTGGTAATTATGATAACAAAAAGAAAGGATCACAAAGATTGACCAATCTTGCCTTTAATGTGACTTAGTGTGAGCTTTAACACCCACCCCAAAATGGTCCACGAGTATGATGTTTCGAGGGGCATATCTCATAGATCAAATAGCACATGAGTTATGAGAATACTCTAAAAGAGTCATTTAAAAACGATAACATGAATTTCATAAAGATTTATTACAAAATCCCCATAGCCTTAAATTGATCAACTGAAAAGTAAAGATTTCACACATAACAATATCCCCAATGTAATGCCATCGTAAATCTTTTTAGTGATAGAACTTCATAATAGGACTTACAGCAATGTACTGATGAATTGCACATGATTTACCTGGAAAACATGTTAAAACTGTCAAAAATAATATTGTGAATTATAGTTTAATAAAGAAGAAGCGAAGCAAGATTTCCCCTATAATAAAGCAACTAATACAATTTACAAAAATTAATATCATAGCCTCAAGCTCAGACACTGAAGCTAAACAATTATATATCAAACACACATATAAATGATGGTGCCCCAATGTAAATGTTTCAACCCGAACATCTATGAGTCTGAGCTTATACAGTCGTCATTTCCGGCCAACGTGTAAACTACTAGCAAGTGTTACTTCCCGAAGATGTGAATTCCTAAATAGATCTATTCTTACATTCACTTTTTTTCTACATCTAGTAATTATCATTCATATGTGATGACATAGTGGTTAAATAGCTACTTAGGCAAAACTCTAATTTTTGAATTTAAAATGTACTTGCATCCATTTTGTAAAACAAACTTGAGCGCAGCCTCAAATTGATAAATGATTAAAAATGTAAGATGGACTATAAACTTACCTATGATAAATGAGGTTGCACAATATGAAGCGAGGCAAGTAAATGATGCACGCAAAACAATGCAAACTCTATCCGCTAACCTAAATAGAATACTACACATATTACGATTGCATATTATACTACATGCATGCAATCTTGTCCTTAAGGATTGCTTAGAGTTTGAGAAAATATTACTTAGTTTCGTAGTATAATTACATGGAAGATTAGCCAAATGTATCGGGTCATAATCTCTTACCATTACATGTATGGATTACGATATCGGACATTTTATAAAAACTAGTCCGTAAGTACTTTTCGATGTTAAATTCATCGACAGCTTGTTCGGTCTCTAAACGTAAACACACCAATTGACGAAGTGATAACAAAAAATGAATTTAAATATTAAAGTTTTTTTATAAATTTGGAAACAAAACGCGACTTTTAAAATCAATTCGGGGAAACCCCACTCGTTTCCTTAATGAAATTATAATAAAAAGATGTTTGAAAACTGAGGCCATATCAGTCTATTACTTTCGTTATTTAAGTTTTTTTTTGTCTAAAAATGTCGTTTAAAATGTTAAAAAACGTGGCCAAAGAGGGGGTCGACGACTGTTTTCTAGAAAACATAATAGTTAATTTTGCTTGTGTTTTAAAAGTGACATTCGAGATGACTTTGAGCGCGATTGCGGAACACATCACTCATATTAGGACAAATAAAAACATCTTATAAACTAGAAAGGTCTGACTATAATACACCTTGTTGAAAAGTTAGTGGGCCGAGGTTTTATCGTGGTCAAAAATAGACAAAGATAAAGGTTGCCACGTATTCTGCCAACAGTCTTTAACAGTTGGTACGGACATGAAACACACTAACTTTAGGCTCATTTTGCATGCTCGTTACTTGACCTATTTGATGATTCCACATTCTAATAAAGCAATTAGGTCAAACTACAACTATCTATAAAGTTTCTGGGTTTAATGTTAAGGTTATCTAGTGGAATCGTATCCCCAATACCACCCTTAATTGCGCACAAGTAACAAAAATGAAAAGGGTAAGCTGAACATGATTTTGCTATTCGCTTCTTAAACAACATAAACGCACCATAGCAAGTAAGGCTCATCTAGGGTACCTAATAGCATGATTTAAATTACTTAACAGAGGTGGTAATACCCAAAACATTGCCGTTGCTCTATATTCTACTAAACATCAGAAAGGTAGAAACAAATTTTCAAAATTTGGTAGAGTGATCGACACATAATTTTCTCAAGCACTACTACAACATTACTTTGCATACGAAGAAATGAAAAATTAAAGGGGTGATACTCACAACTCTTGAAACAATAGAATACGAATGTGAACCCAAAAGAAAACCCTAAATTGGATTTAACTTAATGAGTCTTGACCAAATTACCTAAAAAACCAGATCGTCCACAACAATATGTATCCTAATAATGCTAGCTCATGTAACACCACGAAAATCGTTCCTACTTGCTTAAACTGTTGACAAAAAGAAAACCCATATGTGACGAATTAGGGTTTAGTATTTTAGGGTTTCGTATACAATGTTTGATAATGCACAAGGTGTGGGTTGTTGTGTTTTGCTTGAAAATCAAAGGTGGTGAGGAGTGAATCTTACAAAAGTTAGAACTGTGGTTCCGGTGACACAAAACCAAACAAGAATGAAGGCCATCTTCTTTGTAAACAAATAACGCATGTAAGAAGTTTACTAATCTAAGATGATGTCACATGTGTATTAATTGAATTTGGTAAGCGAGTCTTGTATATGTTTAAAAGTGTCTAAGTACTGTTTGTGGAATTAGGGTTTTGGAGACGTTGGGAAGAGTTTTTGTATGTTGGAGGATGGATCTGGAGGTGTTATCCGTGGATAACCAAGATAAAAAGAGTTTAGAGATTTGTGTATAATCCTCTTTATTTTGGAACATGGTTAGTTTTTTGGATATATTTCGAACACCTTGGTATTTTGTAGATTTATAAGATTTATTTTAAGATTGCCATTCTTAGTTTCCCTAATTCCCTAATATATCTACATGGTATAATTTTTTGAGTAGTTTCTTGTTTTGATAATTGTTTTATGAATGTGAATGTATGTATATAAATTCGTAGTGAACCAATAAACAAGGAAAGGAAAACAAAATCTTAGTCTAACAAGTCGTTCGAGGACCAGTCAATAAATTTTAGTTGAACGTTTTTAAACTAAACGTTGAACGTTAGTCTTACCCGATTTAACCAAACGTTGTTTAAAGGAAAAGCTACCGAATAAGCTTAAAAATGAATTCATAAAATAGCTGAAGTTGTTAAAATGACATGAAAAAGTAGAAATGTTACAGTCTTCCCCGTAAATGTCTTTGTCCTCAAGGCTTTAAAAGCTATTGCTTGACGATGATACAGTCTTGGTGAAGAATGTGGTACGTCTTATTGAATTGGTCTTCCCGCGCTCGCCATGTGAATACATGGCAGACCTCGTTTAGATTCCATCGAACCTTATGATGAATCACTTCTCTCAAATCTTAATCAGTTAATTAAGAGCATGATTGCTAAAACATAAACGGGTCACCTACCAGTCCAACTAAGCTCATAATCAAAAGACAAAGACAAAACGTTATTTATGATCTTATTGGTCCAGTAATATGAAACACGATATGGAGAGCTATCTCAGTATCTAGATTACTTGGTCCGTATCACTAAATCCAGTTGAATGATAGGTCGCATATTCAAACACATAAACAAGTATGAGGTGATAAACATAATTAAACAATCAACGATAAATTAAGAAATCGATTTTGAAACAAACCAAACATTGAACTTTCATTAAGATGGCTAATACCCGAGGGTATTAGCCCACAAGCATTGTAATTATACAAGCGTAATCAAACAATGAAAATCGAACGATTAAGAGAGTAAAAATTACACGATGTCTTCTATGGATTCGTGATCAATGCTTGACCTTGGTGGCTGATCTTCTCTTGTATGATTCGTCTTTAGTGAGTATGGTATAAAAAATATGATATTGCACACTGAAAACTCGGTTTTGAGTCTTCTATTTATAGTGTCTAAAAAAGACTCGATATGTCGTATCTAGCAAGGTCGATACAGCGTATTGGGTTGGATTCCTTGGAGTGAGCGCTACGTTCGTAATAAATCTTTGATATCATTCCCAATTTACTTGATTTACTGTATCTTTGAATAGTTATCTTCATGGATACGGCGTATGTAGACAGCATGGATACGCCGTATTAGGAATTGGTTAAACGCGTTTTCTTGTGAAGTCTTGGCGCAGATACGCCGTATCTCTTAAGTTGGATACGACGTATTGGTGAAATTCCAGCAATCTTTAAATGTCTTTGTTTTAGCTCCAAATTATGCGCCTTTTAGCTTGTCTTCACAAAACACTCATGAATTACTGCATTTATCAACTTTAAAGCAATTAAGTACCAAATAATGCAATAATTATATAAAAGTGGGCAAAATAGATGGGATAAATGATATAATAAAGTGACGTTATTTGATGTCATCAGTCAGTAAGCCGTAACTTGTAAGATTGCTATTATTTTTGAGTATTTGTGTAGAATATAAGTTGTTTAGTGCTGAATTGAAACTAAGCCCAATGGGACCAACTTGTAGAAAAAATCTAGTTGCCCATAGTTGATTATGCTAGGTCAACTGATGACATCAAATAACGTCTATTTTATAGCATCATTTATCCCATGTTATTAACCCATTTTGTATAGTTATTGCAAAGAATTGTTACTTAATCGTTTATATTTGAGAATTGCAGTAATTATGGAGTAATAAAACTGATATATAAATTTTTAATTTTTTATTTTCTTTATTTTTTTTTATATATTAATTTTTTTTTTATTATTTTTTTTTATTTATCTTATTTTTTTATTTTTATAATTTTATTTGGATAAAAATATTTTTTTTTATTTAATATTTTTTTTATTTTATATTTTTTTTTTAATTTTATTTTATTTTAATTTTTTTTTTTTTTTTACTAAAATTAAAATATATTTTTAATTTAAATTTTTTTTATTTTAATTTTTAAATTGTATCTTTTTTTTTTTTTCTTCTAAATATTTATATTTTATAATTTAATATATATATTAAATTTTTAAATTTTTTAAATTTAATATTAATTGTTTTTTTTGTTTTTATTTGAAATTATTTTTAATCTATTTTTTTTTATTTATTCTTTTTTTATTTTTATATTATAATTTATTTTTTTTTTTTTTATTTTTGTTATTTTTTTTTATTATCTGATTTTTTTTTTATTTTGTGTAAAATATTAATATTAAATTTTATATTTTTGTATTTTAATCTTTAATTTTTATATCAATTTTTTTTTTTTTATATTTTCTAAAATTATTTTTTAATTTAATTTGGTTAAAATTTTTTTTATATATTTTTTTTTTTTTATTTTTTATTTTTTTTGTTCTATGGATATTTATTTTATTTTATAAATTTTCTTTTTATTTTTTTAAATTTTTTATTTAATATTAATTAATCTTTTTGGTATAGTTTATAATAATTTATAATTCTTTTTTTTATTTTTTATTTTTTTTTAATTTTTTAAAAAAATTTTTATTTATTGATATATTTTTTCTAATTATTTTTAATTTTATTATTTTTTTTCAATTTTTTTTTTTTATTTTTTTTTTTTTTTCTGTTTTTTATATATTTATATTTTTATTTTTTTTTTAAAATTCATTTTTTTCATTAATATTTTTATTTTTATATTAAATTGATTTATTTTTATTGATATTATTGTTCTAATTATTTTTTTTTAATTATTTTATTAATTATTAATTATAATATATTGAGTTTTTAATTTGTTTTTTTTATCATTATTATTTCTTTTTGTTTAATCTTTTATTTTTAATTATATCATTATTTTTTATTTTGTATTATTAAAAAATATTATCTATATTATTTTATTTTTTTAAAATATAATTTTTTTTTGTTAATTTATTATTTTATATTATATTTATATATTTTCTAATTTTTTTTATTATTTTTTGTTTTAAATTGAGTTATAATTTATTTTTGATATAAAGTTAATATATTTTTTTTTTATATAATTTATTTTATTAATTTCATATTTTATTTAAAATTATTTTGTTTCTTTTTATATTTAAAATTATTTTATTCAATTTTTATTTTGATATTTAATTTATTTGTATTTTTTTATTTTTTATTATGAAAAATTTTTGGTTAATTATTATGGAAATAATATTTAAATTTATTTTTAAAATTTTTTATTAATTATTTTAATTAAATATATTTAATTTTATATTTTTTTATACTCTGATTTTATTTTTTATTTTGTTTATTATTATTATATTTTTATTTAAAAATATATTAAAATTTATTTTTATATTTAATTTTATTTTTTTTATTTTAAATTTATTATTATAATAATATTTTTTTTTTTTTAAATAATAAAATTTTTTTTATATTAAAAAATTTTATTAAATTCTATTCTTTATAATTAATTTTTATGTTTTGTCTAATTTTATATAAATTTATTAAAATTTTTTTTTTTGTATTATTTTAATATTAAATTTTAATTTATTCTATAATTTATTTTTTTGATTTTTTCTAATTATAATTATAATAATTAATTTTATTTGGAATTTTTATTATTTATATTTTTAATTTATATTTTTTTTTTGTTTTTATATTTTATTTTTTTTTTTTTAATTTTATTAATTTGTTTTAATAAATTTTTATTATTGATTTAATTAATTTTTTTTTTTTTTTTTATTTTTTTAATTATATATTTTATATTTTATAATTATTATATTATTTTTTAATTCAATCTATTGCTTATTAAATTAATATTTTATTAATTTTTTCTTAAATATTAATTTTT
This sequence comes from Tanacetum coccineum, assembly GCA_026074375.1. Classification (NCBI taxonomy): domain Eukaryota; kingdom Viridiplantae; phylum Streptophyta; class Magnoliopsida; order Asterales; family Asteraceae; genus Tanacetum; species Tanacetum coccineum. Next base: position 26,211 of record BQNB010025818.1, read on the forward strand.
AATTTTTTTTTAATTTATTTTGTTTAATTTTATTTTTTATTATAATATTTGTAATTTTTTTTTTTTTTGTTGATTAAATTCTTCTTTTTTTATTTTATAATATTTTATTTATATTTTAATTATATTTTTAATTTATTAAATTAATTTTTTTATTATTTTTTTTATTTTTTATATTATTTTGTTTTAAAATTTTTTGTAATTTGTATAATTTTTGTTATTTATTTTTATATTTTTATTTATATTTTTTTTAATTTCTTATTTTTTTTTTAAAATTTTTAAAATTTATTAAATTTTTTTAAATTTATTTTATAATTTTTTAATTTTTAAATTTTTTTAATAAAAATTAAATTTATATTATTTATTTTTTTTAAAATTATTACTATAATTTTAAAAATTTTTTTTTTTAATTATTTTTTTTTATATTAATTATTTTTTTTGTTTAATTTTATTATTTTTATTTTTTTTTTTGATTTATTGAATTTTTTTTTTATATTTTTAATATTTTTTGATATTTAATAAATTTATTTAATTTTTTATTATTATTTATTCTTATTTTTTATTTCTTATTATTATTTGTAATTTTAATATATTTTTTTAATTTTATTATTTTAATAATATTTTTTTCTTAATTAATTTTTTAAATTTTTTATATTAATTATTTTTTTAAAAAATTTTTTAATTTTTTTATTCTATTTTTTTTTTTTAAAAATATTTTTTTAATAAATATAAATTTTTTTTTAATTAATTATTTTATTATTTATATTTATTATTATTTTTAATTTTTATTTATTAATATTTATTTTTTTTAATTTTTACTTTTTTAATATGAATTTAAATTTTATTTAATAAAAAAAATTTTTAATTATTTTTATATTAAATATCTTAATTTATATTTTTTTTATTCTATTTTATTATTATTAATTTTTTTTTTAATTATATTAATTTTTTTTTAATAATAATTTTATTAAATTTTTATAATTGTCTTTTTTATATATATTTTTTTTTTTATATTTTATATCTATTGATTATTTTGATTTAATTATTAAAATAAATTTTTATAATATTTTTTTTTATAATATATTAATTTTATATTTATATTCTAATTCTTTAATTTAATTTTTAATTTTTTTTATAAATAATTTTTAAAATTTAATATATTTCAATATTTTTTTTAAATTTATTTTATTTTATTTATTTTTATTCCTTTAATTTTTTTAATCTTTTTATTTTTTTTTTATTTTTAATTTTATTTTAATTTTATATTAAATATTAATCTATTATTTATTTCAATTTTAAATTTTTTTATTTAAATAAAATTTTTTTAATATATATATTAATTTTATTTTATTAAATATTATATTTTTTATTAAATCTTAATTTTTATTAAATTCTTATAATATTTTATTTTATAATAATTTATAATTTTAATATTTATTTATTTAATTAAATTTTTTTAATATAATTGATTTATATTTTTTTTATATTATATATTTTTTTATTTAAAATATTAAATCTGTATTATTTTTTTCTTAAATTATTATTTATTTTTAAAATATTAATTTTCTTTATTTATTTTTTTTTATAAAATTATATATAATTTGGTTTTGATAATGTTTTTTTTATTTTATTTTTATATAACATTTTTTTTAATAATTATTTTTTGTATAATTTTTTTTTTTATTATTTTATTTAATAATTTTGTTATTTATTTATCTTATTTAAAATAAATTTTAATTTTTTAATTATTAATTTAATTTTTTTTTTATTATTTTATTTTTTTTTTTATATTATTTTATTTTGGAATTATTTTTAATAAATTATTATTTTTATATAAAAATTTTTTTTATAAATAATTTTTTTTGAAATTTTTTTTTTTTTTTATAAATTTCTTAATATATTTGTAATTTTTTATTAAAATTTAATTATTTTGTATTTTTTTTTTGTTTTTTATTTTTTTTTTTTTTTTTTTTTTTTTATTTATTTTATTATTTTTTTTTTAATTTATTTTCTTTTTAATTTTATTTTTTTATTTAATAATATATAATTTTAAAATTTTTTAATTGTTTTTACTTAATTTTTTTGTTTATTTGTTTTTATTTTTATTATTAATTTTTTATTTTTTTTATTTTAAATATTAATTTCTTTATTTTTTTTTTATAATTTTATTGTATTATAAAATAAATTATTTTTTATTTTATTTTTTAATTTAATTACTTTATTTAATAATTTAAATTATTTATTTTAAATATTTTTTTTAATAATTATTATATTGTATATTAATTTAATTTTTTTATATAATATATTTGGTTTTTATTATAATTTTTTATTTTATTATAAAATATTTTTTTTTTATATTATTTTTTTTTTATTTATTTTAAAATAATTTTTTTTTTTTTATTTTTTAATTTTTTTTTATCAATTGTATTTAAATATAATTAAATATTATATTTTCTTTATTTATAATATTTTATTTTTTTTTTTGTTTTTTTTATTTAATTTGATTTTTAAATTTTTTTTTAATTTAAACTTTTTATTTTTATTTTATTTTTTTTTTTATTTTATTTATTTTTATTAAATTTTTCTTTTATTAATAATTTTATTTAATTATTTGTAATTATTTAATCTTATTATTTATTTATTTTATTTATAATCATTTTAAATTTTTTTTATTAATTATTTTAAATTTATCTAATATTATAATTTTTATTTTTTTATTTTATTATTTTTTTTTATTTTAATTTTTTATTTTTATAAATTTTTTTTTTAAATTTGATACTTTATTATTTGATTTATAAAATAAATATAAAATATATTGTTTATTTTAATTTTATAGTTTTTTTTTTTTTTTTGATTATTTTTATTATTAATTTTTTAATTATTTTTTTTTTTTTTATTTTTATTAATTTTTAATAAAATTTTTATATTTTTTTTTTAACTAATTTTCACATTTTTGTTTTTAAATTATTTTTTTTTTTTATTATATAAATTAAATAATTTTATAAATTTTTTTTTTTATTTTTTATTTTTTTATATTGTTTTGTTTAATATTTTATTTTTTGTTAATTTTAATTTTATATATATTTTTAAATTATATTATAATTTATTTGTTTTTTATTTGGTGAATTTAATTTTTGGATATTTAAAAATTTATAAAAATAATTTTTATTATTATTTAATTTGGTCTTTAATTTTTTTATTATTTTAATTTTTTTTTATTTTTTTTTTTTTTTTAAATAATATATTTTTAATTTATTAATTTTTATTATTTTTTTTTTTAAATATATTTTTTAAATTTATTTTTAAAATTATTTTTTTTATATCTTTTTAAATATAATATAATTTTTTTTTTAATTATTTTTTAAATTAATTTTGTTTTTTTTTTAATTTTTAAATGTTTTTTATTTAATTTTATTTATTATTTAATTTTATTTTTTTTTTCAAATTTATTAATTTTTAAAAATTTATTAATTTAAAAAATTAAATTTAAAATTTTTTTAATAAAATTTTGATCATTTTATTTATTATTATTGTTTTTTTTTTTTTTTATTTTTATTTTTTTTTTTAAAATATAAAATAATTTTAATATTTATTAATTTTTTTTTATTATTTTTATTTATTTTATCTTTTTTCTTATTTATAAAACTAATAAATATTACTTTAAAATTTTTTGTTTAAATTTTAATTGTAATTATGATTGATTTTATTTGGTTATTTTTTTAAATTAATTTTTTTTATATTTTTTTTTTTTTATTATCTTTCTTTTTATTTTTATTTTTTATCTTTTTATTAATATTTTTTAATTAATTTATATTAATATTTTTTTTCTATCTTTTATATTAAATTTTCAATTATAAATTTCATTTTTTTGAAATTTATATTTCTTTTAATATTTTTTTTTAAAAAATTTATTATTTTTCTTTTTTATTATTTTTTCTTTTATTATTTGTATTTAATTTGTTTAATTTTTTTTTTTATTTTTTTTTTTAATTCATTTATTAGAATATTTTTATTGGGATATAAACTTCTTTTGTTATTTTAAATAATTTTTCTAATATTATTTATTTTTTTATTTTAATTTTTTTAATTTGTATTTATTATTTTTTTTTTTATTATTTTGTTTTTTTGTCTTTCTTTTTTTTATTCTATTAAAAATTATTGGTGAAAGATAGCAAAAGACACGCATTCTGGGACTTTAAATGAAGAATATTTTGAGATTACTCGTTCTACAAGGACCAATGCGCAGTATCCATCATGGATGATACGGCGTTATCGGTTTGCCTACATCTCACCAAAGCCATAAAGGATAAAAGATCATACGCCGTATCTAGAGAGAGCAATAGCCTTTTCAAGATAAGGATATGAATATAATATTCTGGAAGATATCAAGCGTGGCCCTTACTCCAAGAAATCCCCAATACGCCGTATCCAACTCCTTGGATATGGGCGTTATCGAATAACCGACTACCAGGCCTATTTTATTAGACGACCCTAAACTAAGGTTTTAGTATGCAGTGCATATCCTTAACACCAAGTCGACCAGAGACGAATAAAGGAGCCTAATAAGGTCAGAAAGGGAGCCTCAAGGTCATTTTAAAAAATCTTGTAATTATACGAGCAACCATATACGCGTTCGATTAAGGTTGTCCTTATTTTTAATCGTTCATATATCAAACCGTGTATGTGTATTTTTACTATGACACTATCGGCTGATACCTTTAGGTATCAGCCCATGTTTATGAAGATCTTAATGTTTAGTTTGTTTTATATGATGCTTAATTTATCGTTGATTGTTGTTTATGTTTTATTAATTTATATTTTTTACGTGCTTAAAGTAGCGACCTATCAATCAACTGGTGTCCTTAGTCCTACATATTAATGCGCTGCAACTTCGGTTGTTGTTTGGGTAGTAGGATAAGAGTCCAGGATAGCTATCAATATTGCAATTATATATCTACGATAATAGGATCACAAATATTAACCTATCTTTGCCTTTAGTTTAGTGAGCTTAGTTGAGCCATAAGGTGACCTTGGTATCAACGAGTATGTTTTTATTCCATTGGTAAGAACTAGAACAGTGGACTACTAGTATATAAATCGCCGTTAAGCAGTAAGTGAGTAAAGTCTTGATGAGCTAGGGTTTAGTAAGAGCACCATTACTTAGATCCTAAGATAGATGATAATCAACATAAATATGTTTTATGCAGATGCGTCTAATTGTGACAGAATTAGCGTGTCTAGGTCTTTGGAAGAAGTACTGCCTAAGTCTAGGAATGATATGCCCTTCGAGATAAGTCAATCATTGCACTATTAAACAAACCTGTGTTTTATCAGATTATTCATGGTTGATATGTTTTCCTTACATTAGTTCTTGACCGCTTCTCTATCGATTTTTTTCTTCTTTTGTGTGTTTATTTCTTTACTTTTCATCAAAACCTTAGGTTAGATACACAAAACTGTACCAGTCTCTCAGGCTGAAAACCCCTTTTTGCATTAGTTTTAGGTTTAACTTAGATAACTAAAATACTGATTGATTAGATATTAAGGCATCTCGTTCTATAGGATCGACACCTTACTTTACTACAAACTCAATGCTGGACCGGGTACACTGCACGTTAGATGGGGGGGCTTTTTTTTGTATAGTCGGCTTAATAATAATAATTATAACGCCGCTGCCGGGGAGTGAAAATTAATCTTGATTTTCATTTTGATATTTTGGTGTTTAACATTAGATTAGATCTAACCCTTAGGATTAGTGTAATTTAGATTAGTGTATATTCTTGTATATTCTATAATATTTGTATATTTGTGTGTTTGTTTTGTATGTTTGCTTTCTGCATTGTATATTTTGCATATTGTGTTTGTGTGTTTCACATTATTAAAAGTACACTGTAGAATTTTTTCAAACCAATACGGCGTATTCACTTTATTAGATACGGCGTATAATTTTTTTTTCAAACCAATACAGCGTATTCGACTCTTCACTAATACGGCGTATTCAGTTTACTGAATACGACATATTAAGCTATTTGACAGTTTTCTTTCCTAGTGAATTTATTACAGGTTAAAATGGACAACCCCAACATTACTATAGAGGAGTATATCAGGATTGAGGAAGAAAAAGCTCGTAGGCGTGGTAAGGTATATAACTGGGAAACTGCTACGTATGGTAAGATCTGGGATAATGAAGACGTTCACGACCTCAGATCTATTGAAACTGAATTCCCAGCTATAGTCTTTAACGACACATTAACATCTGAAGCAGCACTCCCGTGTGAGCCTACGGTAAGTTCTCTTAACGAGATGTGTCGTTGTGTAGGTGTTATTTATGTATCAAGTTTTACTATTTATTTTATGTTGACTATACCTAAAAACAACACTTTAATGGACAGTGTACCCGGTCAAGATGTAGCTTTGGTTGTAAGTAGGGTGTCGATAACTAAGAGCGAGAGCGTTAATCCTAATTCTATCAGTAATTTAGTTATCTAAGTTAAACCTAAAACTAATGCAAAAGGGGAGTTTCAGCCTGAGAGATTGGTACGGGTTTTGGTTATCTAACCTAAGGTTTGATGACAAGTAAAGCAATAAACACACTACAAGGAGACAACAAACGATAAAGAAGTGATCAAGAACTAATGCAAGGAAAACATATCAACCATGAATAATCCGATAAAACATAGGTTTTGGTTTATTTAGTGCAATGATTGTCTTATCTTAAAGGGGCATATCCATTACTCTTAGACATTAGGTGGTAGTTCTTCCTAAGACCTAGACACACTAATCCTGTCACAATTAGATGCATCCGCATAAATTAAGCATTTGTTGATTATAATCTATCTTAGGAGATTAATAATGGTGCTCTTGCTAAACCCTAGCTCATCGAGACTTTACCCACTTACTGCTTAACGGCTCTTTATATACTAGTAGTCCACTGTCCGAGTCCTTACCAATTGATCAGAACGTACTCGTTGGTACTAAGGTCACCTTAGGCTAAAAACCTAAGTCACATTCAAAGGCATTGTTGGTCAATAACTTTGTGATCCTATTGATTCTAGATATTATATATTGCCAATATTGAGAGCTCTCTAGACTCGTAGCCTATGCCCAAACAACACCGAAGTTGCAGTGCATTAAATATGTAGGACTAGACCTAGTTGAATGATAGGTCACATACTTAAGCAGGTAAACGAATATAAAGTGATAAACATAAACAACAATCAATGATAAATTAAGCAATCAAGATAAACAAACCAAACATTAGATCTTCAAAAACATGGTTGATACCTAATGGTATCAGCCGATAGTCATTGTAAAAATACACACGGTTTGATATATGAACATAAAGAAACCTTAATCGAACGTGTATTCAGTTGCGCGAAGATTACAAGAGTTTTCCGATGATCTTGAGGCTCTTTTCTGACCTTCTATGCTCCTTTATTCGTCTCTTGGATGTGACTTGGTGGTTTAAGGATTTACCTTGCATTACTCTAAAACTGAGTTTAGGGATGTCTATTTTAGAGTCTGGAAACTCGTTGATACGCCGTATCGAGCAATGTGGGATCGACATATTGGGGATATCTTGGAGTAAGGACCACGTTTGATATCTTCCAGAATATTTTATTACTATATTATAAATATGGCGTATAGGGGTCTCATGGATACGGCGTATTGGTAGTAATATCTTTGTGGTTTCTTGTGAAGTGTATGCACGGATACGCCGTATCTTCTTGATGGATATGGCGTATTGGGTAAATCCAGCTTTTTCTTCTTCATTGACCAAAGTATTATATATGACGTATCATTGATGTGAATACGACGTATTCATCAAAGTCAGGCAATGGTCTTTTGATTCGTCAAAGTCTTGGATACGTCGTATAGGTCTAGAATAATATGGCGTATTTTCTGTCAGATCAGTAGACTTTCTCGAACTCTTCGTTTATGCTCCAAAATGCGTGCCTTTTAGCATAACTTCACCAAGTACTCCATAATTACTGAAATTCTTAAATATAAACAATTAAGTAACATTTTTTTGCAATAATTATACAAAACGGGTTAATTACATGGGATAAATGATGTTATAAGATAGACGTTATTTGATGTCATCATTGGTTGTCAAAACAGTAATCTTCATATTTCTTCGTTTAAGCTCCATAATGCGTGCCTTTTTGCTAAACTTCTTCAAGTACTCCATAATTACTGCAATTCTCAAATACAAACGATTAAGTAACAATTCTTTGCAATAATTATACAAAATGGGTTATGTGGAAACCGTAAAGGGGGGGGGGGTAAATACATTTCCTTTCAAAAACATTAAATATTTTATATCAATAATTACATAACTCTCTGTCGGCGGTCCCATAGATATATATGGGGGCCGCCAAGTACATCAGAAGGCTGCCCTATTTAAAGGGGCCGCCTCCAGAAGAGGTTTTCAGACTAGATTATTTGTATCAAATCACCATTCAAGTTTGATGCAATATAAGAAGTGTCGATAATGGATTTAAAATAACTAGCGCATATTCTACCAATATATCCACACTCACAATGTTTACTACAAAGAGCTACACAACATACACAACAATGCACACAATCATAAGCACAATGCAGGTGTAAAAGTAAAGCGATAAATGTAAAGACATAAGTAAAGAGAAAGGTAAAAGAAAATGCAAACCGACATGATGATTTATAGTGGTTTGGTCACGAAGTCCTTCCGTCCTACTCCACCTCATCTGAGATATCCTACTCGAGAATTAACTTAACTAATCAACAAGCTCCCTTTCGGCGGAGAAAACCTTATACCAATGCATTACATTATTTTTCGACACTAAGATAGATGTTCGGAGTCCTTCTTCGGGTACAACCAATCTATATGTTTTATGGGCCACATAACAAACCTTGTGTTTTATGGCTAAAACACATAAACCGCGTTCGCTTACATTATTTTTCAACCACTAAGCAAAATGTCGAGTCTAATCTTTACTAGGAATCAATTTCCATTACACTATGTATTGTAAGGCCCAAAATAATAACCAAACCATAATCAAACCTTCTAAATTTACACACCATTCGGATCTACACACTATTAAGATCGGTAATACATAGACTCGATCTATTATGTAACATTATGTTACAAATGAAACTTAACTAGCTACATAACTTTGTATCTTGACGATTGAAGAAAGTTCTTCTCATGCAACTTGAGGAAGAAGGAAAGGAAGAAGATTGGATACATTAAACAAGATTAAACAAGTTAAAATGATCAAGGTTTAGAGAGATTTGAGTGAGATCTGAGATAAAAGAAACTAAAGAAATTCGGGCAAAAGGGTTTGTGAAAATAGTTAGATGTGACCCACTATTTTTAAGGAGCTGAAAAACATCATAAGTCAAGAAACTGCGGTTCCCAGATATATTAGGGGGCCGCCGGGTATTTAAGGGGGCCATTGCCGGCCTTTTATAAGGGACCCCCGACAAACGCTGCCTATTTTTGTCTTTTTGTGGTGACAAACTTGTCTGGTGAAAGTTTAACATGTTTTGGGGGGGAAAAGAACCAGATTTTAAATTTTGAAATAATTACCACATAAAACATTTCTTTATAATTCAAAAATAATTTGTCTAGTTAAGTTTTGAAAAAATTATTTTGTTACATTTATAAAAATGTAAAGTTTAAGACAAAAACATATTTATTTGATCATCCTACAAGTTTAATGCTTGTTTGTACATACCTTATGTGATTTACGTCGGGTGTAAACCAATGTACATCTTGATGTATACTTGAGACAGAAAGAGATGTTGATGTATGTATGCATTGATGATTTGTGATTACGAGTAACTTGCGCACTTTACGTTACTTATTACAAGTTACATGTTTGTCATCACCAAAACATAAAGAGATCGTATAGATTAAATATCGTAATATTTGCACTAACAATCTCCCCCTTTTTGATGATGACAAACTATGTAAACTATAACACATCGTAAAGTTTAAAAGTTACTCGTTTACACTCCATTCTCTCCCTTTTGTCGAAGCAAAAAGGTATTATGTATATACGGGTTAGAGGTGAGAAGAAGGTAGATGCTCCGAGTATATAGGTTTGAGGTATGAGGAGAAGATATGAGAAATAAAAGTAAAGGTGATTGTGTGTTTCTTGGATAGTTTAGAAAAGGCCATGAGAGGTGAGAAATAGGCAAGAGAATAAGGTAGGTACTTCGAGTGTATAGGTTGAAGGAATGAGGAAAAGGTAGGTGCTCTAAATATATAGGTTGGAGGAATGAGTAGAAAACATGAGAAATAATGTTGAGGCGGTTTTGTGTTTCTTAGATAATTTAGAGGAGGTCGTGATGCATGAGAAGAAGGCACGAAAAGAAAGTAGGTACTTCAAATATATAAGTTAAAGGTATGATAAGAGGACCTTAAGGTTGAGGGTGATTTTAAAATGGGGGAGGTGAAGTATTTGGAGTATGAATGAGCCCTTCATCGTATTTTACAATCCCCAATCCTATCTTCCTATAAAGGTGAGCTTGCATCATCCTAGTAAAGTCTTCTATCATCATGGTTTAACCAACACCATGTTATTTACCCATATATCTCTGAGCTATACCTTTCTCATTACATCCCCATGAAAATTACACTCCTTGTATATTGACTCTAACGGATCCATGGAACAAATAAATTACCATCAATGCTCAAGA